>PVJS01032221.1:10102-23018 GCA_004027185.1 Glis glis | reverse complement strand
TTTTTTTTTTTTTTTTGCAGTACCGGGGATTGAACCCAGGGGCATTCTACCTCCGAACTACAACCCCAGCCCTATTTTTTCTTTATACTTTATTTTGAAACCGGGTCTCACAAAGTTGTGGAGGGCCTCAACTAGAGAGAGAGAGAGAGAGACAGGGAGAGAGAGAGAGAGAGAGAGAGAGAGAGAGAGAGAGAAAGAGAGAGCTGAGGCTGGCCGCGAAGCCGGATCCTCCGGTCTCCGCCTCCCAAAGTACTGGGATTACAAGCGTGCGCCACCACACCCAGCCTATATTTTATTATTTTTAAAAAATCCTGAGCTGCCCTTCAGTATTCCCATGTTCCGTCAATGACATCATTCTCCTAGTCAGATAATTCTGAGACCCTTCTGAGAGACACAACTGACTGATCGATATTTTTTGTTATTTCTTCATGACCAGCATAAAACAAGCCTTATCACTTATGCTCTAACTTCCCATAAGAGTTTCTTCAATGATCTCCCAGCCCAAATCAGTCCTCACACTACACACAATCCTGGAACAGGACCTCTGTCTAGAGTGAACACCACATATTCTCATTCCTCTATTTTTTCATTGTATTTATCCCAGCATGATTCACCACATATATATGTATATGTATATATGTATATGTGTGCGTATATATATATGCATATGTGTATATATGTACATGTGCGTGTGTGTGTGTGTGTGTGTGTGTGTGTGTGTTTGTCTCTTTATCACCCCAGATGACCATGAGAGCAGGAATTTTGTTCTGTTCACTGCAGTACCCCCACTGCTTAGAGAAGTGCCTGGCACGAGCTGAAGGGTGCATAAATGATATTTGAATGAATGAACAAATTCACTCATGAATCCAATTCAGTTAATTCAAGAATGAAGCACTGACATAGTAGAGAGACTGTGGGTAAAGCAATAATAACTACAAGACAGTTATAACCAGAAAAGGAGAAAGAAGAAACACTGCAGAGGGTCTCTAAATCACACGTGATGAATCAGAGGTGTTCTGAACAAAGGAAGTGACGAAATTTCAAGTTCAGACTTCAAGGATGAATAGGAAACAGCCAGCTGAAGGGGGGAAGGAGAC
The DNA here is from genome assembly GCA_004027185.1 of Glis glis. NCBI lineage: Eukaryota > Metazoa > Chordata > Mammalia > Rodentia > Gliridae > Glis > Glis glis. The sequence goes on along the minus strand of PVJS01032221.1, from coordinate 21,921 downwards.
CAGCGTGAAATATGAGTAGGGTATGCAAGGACAAGAGGTGGGATGAAGAGCTGAAAAGTTTCAGATTTGAGTGTAGAACAAGAGAAGAAAGTGGGGCCAGAGAGGTGAGCAAAAACCAAGTCAGAAAGGGTGTTCAAGTCATGTGGAAGTATTTTCACTTTACTGTAAACACTAACAGGAAGCACCAAGGGTTTTCAGCAGAATAATAACCATCGGATCTTCATGTCAGAAGAGCTTCTGGCTGCAATATGAAGACTAAGGGGAGTAAGACAGGACACAGAGAGATGAGATAAAATGTCAGGGATGGAGCAAGCGAGGGAGCGTTCAGGAGGTAGGAATTGTTGGCTAACTGGAAGTTTAGGGTGAAAGAAGGGAAGAGTCAAGGATCATGCTCAGGTTTCTGGCTGAGGCCAGAACAAAGTCGTGAACGGTCGTACTTTTACTGGAAAAAAACTCAAAGAAGAAACAGCAGGTTTGACAAATGCTGAAGGAATTTATCAAGATGAATTAGCGGTGCTGGTGAGACCTCAAAGTGAGCAATCATAGTAGGTGGACTGATACAAACAATTGGAGCGCAAGATAAGAAGAGATTTGGGAATCATTAGTATATAGGTGATAACTAAAGCTACGGGAATGAATGAAATCATCCATGGAGGGGTTACGTAACAGAGAAGGATGCATAGTATACCCCGGTGAACTCCAACAGTCTGAAGGATAAAGAAGAACCTAAGAGGGGCAGTGACGAAAATCAAGTATAGAGGAAAACTAAGGGGTCTACTCACAGCTGCTAACACTAAAGCATGCCAAGTAATTTAAGGACTGAACCTTGTCTGTTCAATTTAACAAGGATTGTCAGAAATCTTGATGAGAACCTTTTTAGTGGCATAGTAGGAATAAAGGTTACATTTCAGACATATAAAAATTGAGGTAAAGTAAATTATATATATATATATATATATATATATACACACACACACACACACAAACACAATGCCAAGAAATTTGACTATAAAAAGAATAAATGCTAAATGGAGATAGAGAATCAGGTGAATATTTTTTCTAAGATTAGAAAGGTCTGAATATATTTAAATGCTTTGGGGGAAAAACAGTTTATAGAGAAGTTAAAGATAAAAGGTAATTGACTTAGTCCATTGAGGGGAAGGTGAGAGGGAGTGCAGCTGGTGAGCACAGATAATGAAATTAGTTTTAGGTCACGAGGAAACACATTCAAGTTCAGTTCAGAGGGGTAATAAAAAGACACACCCTGGTTCAAAATCCTCTAAACATTTCTCATTTGCAGTTAAGCACAAATGTTTCAGTCTATTCAACTTTAAAAGTATTCAAATACATACAAATTTAAAATGAAATGCCTTTATAAACTATTGAATTACAATAAAAAGTGTAATTTGATAATACACGATGCCACAGGGGTCAGCTGAAACTCAAAACTGGAATGCATATAACTTGTTGACAGTCTTTGAATTTGGTACAATCCTTTGGAAATCAGTCTGATAGTATGTATCAAAAATCATAAATATTTACAATAATTATATTTCTGGAAATTTAGCCCAAAGAAACATTGTAAAGTATAGGAAGAAACTTATATGCATAAAGGAACTCACTATAATATGTGAAACAATTATGTAAATCATATGCTAGCACAATACACAATTGTTGGCACAATATGCAGTTTAATCTAAAAATTATAAACACAAATTATATATAACAGATGAAATGTAAATACTGTAATGCTGGGTTAACATTTTAAAAACATTTATATATTGTATATATAATATTGTCTTTGAAAATGCATCAAAATTTTGAAAGAAAATATTAAAATGGTAAAATATTATGCTTATATTAGAAAAAATTTTCTGAGTAATTTTCTCTTGTCTATCCCAAATTTCTTTTTTATAAAGAAAACAAATTATAACATTTTAAAAACTTCTAAAAATTGGCATTTAAGGAAACCTTGACAACATGAACCACCCTTGGCTCCCACAATTTTCCATAAAACCCTTATTCCCAATCGTCTCCTCATTCTTTGCCCGTTCCCCAGTAACAGCTACACTTCCAAGTTGGAATGTTTCCCCCTCCCATTTGCTTTCCTAACCCCCACTCCATCATCCAGGTCCAGCGTATGGTTCATATCTTTACTAACACTTACCCCAAACCTCCCCAAACCTCCCAGCCATCGTAGCCTCACCCTTCATGAACCCCTAGAGCACTTGCCTATATTATTTATTTAGCACTTTTTACATGGAATCTTCCCAACATTCCCCAGAGTGGATGCCTTTTAGCATCACAGGCCACGTCATCTATTTTCTCTGCCTGTCTAGAGAAAAGGAATATAATATCCTCCATGGGACTCTGTGCTTGAGCTGATCGACTTCTCAATCACAGAAACATCATGAGGAGACAATACTAGATATAACAGTCAAGGTTAGAAAGAAGTACATGTTACTAGAATGTCTAGAATGAATTGCAACTGGAGAGGGCTATAACAACTGAATACTGAGATATTTTACAAACTTTTCACACATAATGTCTCTAAAGTGCACATGGTTTTAAACTTTATCTTTCATCTGGAAAGTTACTTCTAATGTATCTTAAACCATTCATTATAAAAAAGAAGGCTTACTTCTGGGAGGGAGGAAAGGGAAGTTTTATATCCTTTGGAAGAAGGATTAGCAAAACAAAAGGAAAGAAAAAAATCTAGGATCAAGTGGAAGATTCACATGAGCTTCTTCACTGACTTTAAGTATTTATTCCTACAAAAAAGTGAATATTCTATAAGAAATGTAAATAATATTCACAGGCTATCAAAAACATTGACAGCCTATCAGCACCCTATAATTTAACAATTAAAAGAAGTAATAACTCAAAGATAAAAATTTCTTTGATTTGAGGATTAAGTGAAAAAGAAGCAAACAAGAGACCAGAAGGCATCAAAGATGACAGCATCAAAGAAATAAGAATCAGAAAGGTGAGTTTTTCACACATTGAAGGAGGGAAGCCAAGAAAGATACCCTTAACAGCAGAATCACAATTCAACTAGACCAACAAGAATCTTGGATGTGTTTTATGTATCTGGCTAAACACAGACATTTCAATGATCTTACTGTTTAGGATCACAGTCTGAGGGTAGAGTTCCCTCTACCTTACTCCAGGTTTCTGTTCCATCTAATGAAAAGACAATATCAAATATGCTGATACCATGTAAAAAAGAATAGCTGACTACTTACCCTATCAAAACTAGGCTTTACAAATTTTCTTTCTTCTTTACAATTTTAATTATAGGCAAAAATCACTACTATATTCTGTTTGACATACTTTTATATACACTAATTTGCAATTTTAAGGCTGAGGCATTTTTAAAGAGTTAATATATTAGAAATTCACAATTTATATATTTCGAAGAATTCACAATAGACTGTCATATAATGAATGACCTGGACACAGGACATTTGTTCTATAAGACAGAATTACTAACTTTCATGATTGCTACTCATCTAAATTAATGACTTCAAAACTACTGAAGGTCAAAGCTAGATTAAGATCCAGAAACCTCATTCCAGTTCCAGGCTTCAAAATCCAACACTCTTAAAGGAATTACAATACCACTAGCTTGAATATGTTATTAAAAGAATATGTTATTAAGAGAATATGATATGGTTAGAGAATAAAAATATCTGTAAAAATATATGAACCTCAAAAATAGAAACCTTATTGTCTAATTCATTTACTGTATGATAAAAATAACTTTGTGAAGTAAAATAATAGGCAATTTATATAACCAATCTAGTCTAGTGAATCTAAGTGACGGGCAGCAAAATTAGAAGGATCATTTTTACCTATGTATATTTTGCAGACCATCTAGTCAATAATGGTTGAATAGTAGTCATCTGCCATATGTATGTCAAAATGTAATAAAAATCAACATCTCTTCTTTACTAACAAACTAACACTAACCCTAAGCTGGAATAGTCAGGATAACAGATAATGACCTTTAAAACATTAATTAAAAAAAAACAAGTCTCTTGACTACTTTCCTGTATTTGCCCAATGCACTGTCCTATATTTTGGAATCCTAATGGTGACACAGTAGTCATATGATACCTTAACTCAGGTTGAAGATAAAGGAAAAGACAACTAGTTTCTTACTATAATCAAAAGCATCCCAATAAATATTGTCAGGCAAGATGAGGATAAAGTGAAAAACAACCCAATCTTGGAGAAGTAACTGGCTAATAATTTTAACACTTCCTGTCTATACAAACTAAAAGGAATACTTAACTCTCAAAAGAGTTAAGTTTTTTGCTAAGAGGGAGGAGAAGGGATCTAGCTTTTGTGACACATACTTTTCATTTGAGAATAATCTCATAAATCATAATAAAAAAGGAAAACTCAGAACTATTTAACATACCAAAGAATAAAAAGCAACAATTCTGTTACTTCAGCTTTAAAATTCTAGGTTACCAATATCTCCATAGACAGCTACACAATCCAGTAAATATAATTACTAGTTTTTTTTTAATCTGTGACTGAATTTAGGTGCAGCAGCAGATAAATTGTTCTTAGAATGACCAGAATTTGCTAATCAATTGGTCTTTAATCAAAAGAATAGGGTTTGTAGACTACATTGAGGATGATTTGGCAAAGAAAAGAAGAGGATAAAATCTATTAAGTACTACTATCTAAGACAACTCAAATTTTCAATGTGGAATGGCGTTATTAAAGATTATATTCTTACCCTTATCTTTTTGGATTTTTTGAAGCAAACTGTTTCACCCAATTATGCACTTTCGAAAATTTCAATTAATAAAAAAATCTTTGTGAGAAAAGATTTTTAAATTACCAAAAAGCCAAAGGACAAGATGTTCAAGACTTTAGACTTTATCTGAGAAAGAAAACAACCCCAGGGAGTGACTTTCCCAAGGTGGGCAAAGTTCAGAACAGCAGACTGTCTTCCCTGTTGTAATGAACATAAGAAAACTACCAGCAGTTGGGTGACTGTCCTGGGTGCGGTAGTAAAACAGAAGGGAAAAGCCTCACACAGAAAGCTAAATGGCCCAGAGAAAACCTAAGTGGTGACCAGAGCCTAAAGGCACATGCAGGTACGCATCTTTTATATTGGATGTGATACACTTACATGGCCCCTGTTGAATCTCTTGGGGACCAACAGTAAAGCAAGTTTAGAACTTCAAATCTTGAGACATCTATAGCAAGATGCTGATCCAATGTGGCTCCAAATATCTTCTGTTTTCCTGGCTCACCTGAAGAGGAAAAAAGACTACAGAGGATGTGGGAACTGAATTTCTTTTAGTTTCTTTTAGAGCAACTGTCTGAAAGTTTTGGCCCAATCCTTTATGAAGTCTGGAGATGAGACACTTGAAGGACTAGTGAAAAACAAAATCCAAATGAAAAGGTGGAGTGAGACATCTAAAGGGAATATGAGAGTACGAGATAACTGTTGTAGGTAAATCAGTGTTTCTAATCCCCAGGGGGGACGAGGCAGAGAAAGGAGAGGAAAAAAATGCCCAGAGTTCTCCCTCTCCTCCCTTGTCCAGTCTGTTACTAACACTTCATGAAGTGCCTACACTTGTGACCACAACTAGGGAGTAAATAAGCAACATTGGGTGGAAGGCTTAGCATTACGTCAAGTCTCCCTCCCGAGGCTATATGGCATTATTAAGCAGCAGGGAGACCCTCCCCATACCTTTTTTTTTTTCCTAAGAAAAGATTCTGGTGGAATACAGCTTGAAGCAATACAGAAAGAGAAAAATAAATTGAATTTATACAAAAATGGAACTCACAGGACAATATTTCATACTGACAAAGTCTATCTAATTCTGTTTTTCAGAAGGGGTGGGACAGATTTCATGAAAAAAGAAACCAGAACAACAACAAAAAAAATTTGTTTCCAAATAATAGAAAATATTTTTTTAACTAAGCAACACAGACTACATGCTTCATCCTTCTATGAAATATTACCCCTAAAAAGATAATCTTTAAAAAAACCTAAAATTAGCAGAACCAAGTTTGATATACATAACCACACCAAAAGCATAAAATTATATTTCATGATATTAATCAGATTCATTTTTAACTTTTATAATTTTTTCTTAAAACATTTTATCTAAAGTTCGTATTATTATTCTCCAGCATTCGTGTAATAGCCTAAGACATAAATTAATTTTTTCCCAATATATTTCATTTTAACCAAAATTTACTTGAACTATCTCTGGTAAAAATACCAGAATTTTCTGAACAGTAAGATTGGAAAACAAATTAGATCCTTACCTGACGTGGCTGTTCATTCATTCTTTGCGGGTCTGATTTCACTTTATTACTAGGATGGTTTGTGACTTTGGTTACTGGTTGTTTGAAAATCGATGCTGTCTGTCTAATTGGCAATGTTGTATTCAAGTCTGGTTTACCCTGTGAACATAAATGTATTTTTATTAATTAATAGTATATGTAAACACAATTAGAGTTCTTTTTTAATTCGGTATTACACATTGTTCCAAAATTCTCCATCGCAGCATTTTAACTACTCTCAAAGTACACTTTAAGCACTTTTTATATAAGAGAAACATAAATATTTCTAATAGCTTTTTGTATACTTATAGCCAGGTACAGTGGCACATGCCTGTAATCCCGGTACTTAAGAGGCTGAGACAGGAGGATCGCAGGTTTGTGGCCAACCTCATTAACTTAGCAAGGCCCTCTGCAATTTAGTGAGACCCTGTTTCAAAATTAAAAAAAAAAAAATGCCAGGCGTGGTGGTGCATGCTTGTAATCCCAGTACTTGGGAGGCTGAGACAGAAGGATCGCAGGTTTGTAGTCAGCCTCAGCTACTTAGTGAGGCCCTCTGCAACTTAGTGAGACCTGTTTCAAAATAATGAATAAAAAATAGGGCTGGGGGTGTAGCTTGGAGGTAGAATGCCCCGGATTCAATCCCCAGTTCTACAATCAATCAATCAATAAATAAATAAATAAAAGTAAAATATGGCTGGAGGTACAGCTCAGAGGTAGAATGGCCCTGGGTTCAATCCCCAGTACCATACACACAAAAAATTATTTGCATAAAATTTGTAATTAATTTGATTAGCAAGGTATTAAGGACTATTAAATGAACAAACATGTTTGGGTTGTACAAAAGGAAGAACTTTTTTGTGGTACTTGGGATTGAACCAAGGGACATTCTACCTCTGAGCTACACTCCCAGCCCCCTACCCCATTTTTTAACAGGGTCTAAGTTACCACGCACTGCTGGCTTTGGAGCTGCAATCCTCCTGTCTCAGCCTCCCAAGTACTGAGATTACAGGCATGTGCCACCTAGCTCTGGCAGGAAGGAAAACTTTAAAGGACAAAAATCATTTGGATAGCAATCCTTTCTACATTCTAAGAATAGAGAAAATACTGGCATTAAATATAGGTGGGGACAATGCACCAATAAATAAAAAAATACACTGGGGCATTAAAACATCACTTGATCAGCAGTTAGGAAGCCAGGCTTACATGAAGTCAAATAAATTAACCTTCATATATATATATATATATGAAATAAAGCTGGACATGGTGATGCACGCCTATAATCCTAGTACTTGGGAGGCTGAGACAGGAGGATCGCAGGTTTGCCTGCCAGCCTCAGCAACTTCTGAGGTCCTGCACAATTTAGTGAGACACTGTTTCAAATAAAGAATAAAAAATCAGCTGGGGGTGGAGCTCAGAGATAGAATGCCCCTGGGTTCAATCCCCAGTACCACACACACACACACAAAAGAATTGCTAATTTCAGCAAACAGAACTCAATTTATAAAAATGTGATAAAATAAAGATGTACAGCCAGGCTTGGTGGCTCACACTTATATCCCAGTATTTGGGAGGCTGAGACAAGAGGATCACAGGTTAAAGGCCAGCCTCAGCAACCTCAACAACTTAGCGAGACAGTTTCAAAATAAAAATTTTTTAAAAGGGCTAGGGGTGTAGCTTGGAGGTATAATGCCCCTGGGTCTAACCCCCGTACCAAAAAAAGAAACAAAAATAAGGAGATACAGCTTGAGCATACCTAATCTGAACATGTGAAATTTTTTGAGCACCAATGATACTATGCCCCATTTGTCTGCATGTGTCAGGCTATGGTCAAAACACCAACACACTAAAATAGTGTATAAGATTACCTTCGGGCCATGAGCATTAGGAACATATGAACTATAAATAAATTTCATGTGTAGACTCAGTTCCCATCCCTAAGTGTGTTATCTCTTCACCTATGTGCAAATACTCCTAAATATGAAAAAATCCCAGATCCAAAACACTTCTGGTTCCAAGCATTTTGTATAAGGGATAATCAACCTGTGTTCCTTATTTTTTCTATTACATTGAATGCTTTACAGATGTGATTAAAAACTGAAGCTTCAGAAAGCCATCTAACACATTTATCAAGTTTTAATCAACCAATAAATAAAATGTAAGATGTGTTCTAGTGAGGTCAAAATGTAGCACAGAATTGCTATTAGTTTCATTTCCAATACCCTAAGGACAAAAAGAAAAGGGATAAAGTCCAATTTAATCATTGTGTTCTAATTCTAGCAAAATAATATAAAAAGTCACATATAAGTAAAACAATATATACCTGACATACTTTTCAAATAGACATATACTTGACAAATTTATAGGATATTTGATGAGCTTTTATCTTTACTACTGTCTCCACGTAGAAATTTCAATGTCGACTTCCATACGTGGGCGTGCATCAGAATCACCAGGAAGAGCCGGGCGTGGTGGCGCACACTCACAATCCCAGTTCTTGGGAGGCTGAGACAGGAGGATCTCAGGTTCGCGGCCAGCCTCGGCTACTTAGTGAGGCCCTCCGCAACTTAGTGATACCCTGTTTCAAAATAAAGAATAAAAATAGGGCTGGGGGTGTAGCTCGAAGGTAGAATGCCCGTGGGATCAATCCCTGGTATCGCAAAAAAAAAAAAAAAAAAAAAAATCACCCGGAAGGCCTGTGCAAGCGCTGCTGGGTGGGCCCAGAGTCTGATTCAGTAGGGCTGAGGTGGGGCTGTCAAGGGCCTGTAATGCCAAGGCGGCTGATGCAGGAGCCACAGGGGAGCAGCACTGCTCTCAAAGATTGCCGGCTGGCGGCGAGTGCACCGAGTCTGAGAGATATGTTGTTCACTTTTTAGTATCTTTGGTAAATTAAGCCAGCATCTAAAAACCTGAGATCTCCACAAAAAAATACAGAATTTCAGCTTCTCTCAAACACTGAAAGATGTAGAAATGCTGGACTTGGTTTGGCAACAATGGGCCATGACGGATCAGCAATGGCTGCCCACCACAGGGGTCAGGTTCTCCTTTTGCAATATTCAACATTACATTATCTGTCTGCCCCTATAAGCATGGAGTTTGTGACCTCTGCTTACAGAGTACTATCATGCTCAGAAAGGTATCACAATAAATTAATCTTGAAATTACGATTACCGTATTACTTGGATCCACTATTAAATATGCCCTCACCCCTTCCCTTCTGCCCACAACACACCCTCCTCTGTATGTACTGGACATTCTTGTCATTCCTTTATTTCAATTTTCTCATGTATGCACTTACCTTTAAGGGATATATTTATCTCAGATGACTCTAACAATATTAGTTCTCTGGCATTTTTATCTTTATGGATTTTCAACAAAGTAACTCAAAACTGCAAATTTGAATGGCAGACTGCAAAATAACCATGTAAGGATACCATCTGTTAAAGAGGATGAGACTTTTTAAAACTCCCCTGGTAATTCTGTGTTGTACAGGTTTGGCCATCTCTGATTTAGGATGGTTAGAGCATTCCAAGGCCCTAAACGAAGTCATCCGACTTACAGTCAATATTCAATCCTAAGAAAGCTTAAACATAAATGCTTGTGGAAAACTGTTCTTCTCACTATTTAGATATAATCCGGTAATTATGTATCACTAAACAATACCTTGTTTGATGTGGGGGGAGATAACTGGGGATTGATCCCATGGGACATTCTACCTCCAGTCTACATCCCCCAGCCCTATTTTTTCATTTTGAAACAGGGTCTCACTAAGTTGCTGAGAGCCTCGCTAAATTCCTGAGGCTGGCCACGAACCTGTGATCCTCCTGTCTCAGCCTCCCAAGTACTGGGATTACAAGCCTGAGCCACCACGCCTGGCTTGTTTGGTTTTGAATGTTTTTGTTCTTTAATAAAGAACAATATGCTCTACTGGTACTAGAACAAATGTGGCATAGTAGATACAAAAGTATATTGCAACTATATGAGCAAACATATTCAAGCCTGAGATTATCAGTGTTACAAAGGATTACTGGAGACAGCAGGAACTATTCTTGAATTGTTATGAACCATGAATCCTGAATCCACAAAGACTGCAAGTATGGAATATGTAAAACTATTGATGGGTAAGGCTGATGTTTTTGCATTTAACTTGTGCTTTTGGTATACTAAAGAAAAGTTAGCGGAAAAAAGCTGGCTAAAATATTCAAGATTTACAATTAACTTCCATTGTCCAATGAAACCGTCTATCCTCCAGTGACACAGAAGAAGAGGCACTGTTCAGTGTGCTACATTTTTCTTCTCTTATTCAGATTTTTAATATTATTTCTTCTTTTAACTGGCTTACAAGCTTGACAGAAATAATTTTTTAATTAATTTTGCATTCCAAAAAAGTATCATGTAAAGTTGAGTAATCTATAAAGCCAGACTAACTGGTTTTCCCAGAAGCTGTCAGGAAAGCAGTAAATTTTATTACCACTGTCCCCCAAGGACTGCCAAAGAGTCACTGTTAATTCCTGCCCAGATGTATGTCTGAGTTTTTCTAAACAATTACCCATCTGCCATAAATTTAGGACATAAAAAGCAAACACTCATGCATGGGACACAATTATAGCTGCTCATGTGTTTGAAATCTTTTAATATTAAAAAAAAGTGAAGGTCTTTAACTGGCAAATATGTACAATACAATATTAGAACTAAACGTTTCTAAACATGGTCAAATCTTATCAATATACAAGCTGAACCTTGAATCAAAATTTGATGAATTTTATAATAATGTGTATATTAGGCTGAAATTATTTAAATATATATATACAAACATACGTATCAGGGGGGAGGGCACTGAGGATTGAAACTAGGGACATTCTATCTCCAAGCTACACCTCCTAGCCCTATTTTTTATTTTTTTATTTTGAAACAGGGTCTTCCTAAATTGCAGAGGGACTTGCTAAGTTGCTGAGTCTGACCTCGAACCTGCGATCCTTCAGTCCCAGCCTCCCAAGTACTGGGATTACATGTGTGCACCACTGTGCCCTGCTTAAAAATTTTTGAAGGTCTATTCTACACCTAGTTGCTGAAAGGAATATAAAAATATTTTTAAGATTTTTCTTCTCTTTCCAATAAATATGGGCGGTGACTCTTTGTATAATTACAAAGGAAAAATACACAATTTAAAAAATTTTAAAAACAGAAAATCAAGGACAAAGAAATAAAAATATTCCTTTTGAAAAGGTAGTAATGATGCCGGGCGTGGTGGCGCACGCTTGTAATCCCAGTACTTTGGGAGGTGGAGACCAGAGGATCCGGGTTCACGGCCAGCCTCAGCTCTCTCGCTCTCGCTCTCTCTCTCCCTGTCTCTCTCTCTCTCTCTCTCTCCTTAGTGATGCCCTCCGCAACTTCGTGAGACCCAGTTTCAAAATAAAGTTTAAAAAATAGGGCCGGGGGCGTAGCGTGGAGGTAGAACGCCCCTACGTTCAACCCCCGGTACCACAAAAAAAAAAAAAAGG
>PVJS01032221.1:0-10002 GCA_004027185.1 Glis glis | reverse complement strand
AAATGCTGGTTTCTTTTCCGTTTCTCAGTGACCTTCCATAAAAGCCAAGGACATAAGACTTCAAGGACAATTCAGTGAAGGTGATTCTGAAAGGGACTAACCCAGTGGAGTCTCATTATTGTGTAACTTTCCAGCAATCCAACATGATTACGGAATTTAAAAAGAGGTATGTAAAGAGCATGTATAATAAAGCAGTGGTTGTGGAATATTTTTTGTATTCTTACCCCTTAAGAGATTTTGAAAATATATGTACCTCACCCACATTTTAAAGTTGACACCAGAAATATTTCATGTTTTATTTAATGTAAATAGTTACAAAGGATGCACTTACTAAAAATATTTTAAACACTAATACTTCAACAATAAATTTTTATATTACGTCGGGCGTGGTGGCACACGCCTGTAATCCCAGTACTTGGGAGGCTAAGACAGAAGGATTGCAGGTTCAAGGACAGCTTCAGCAAGTAGTGAGGCCCTCGGCAATTTAGTGAGACCCTGTTTCAAAACAAAACAAAAAAAAAAATAGGGCTGGAGGTATATTTTGGAGGCAGAATGCCCCTGGGTTCAATTCCCAGCACTGCCAGAAAAAAAAAAAAAGTTATATCACTTTAAAATGTATCTAACAGCCAGGTGTGGTGGCGCATGCTTGTAATCCCAGTACTTGGGAGGCTGAGACCGGAGGATCCTGGTTCGAGGCCAGCCTCAGCTTAGTGAGGCCCTCCGCAACTTAGTGAGACCCTGTTTCAAAATAAAGAATAAAAAATAGGGCTGGGGGTGTAGCCCAGAGGTAGAATGTCCCTGGGTTCAATCCCCAGTACCGAAAAAATAAATAAATAAATAAAATGTATCTAACAGAATTTACCACTATCACCCACTTATACTCTTCAATAGTTGTAAATCTTATTTCATTCTGTTATTTTCTATTTTAACTTGAAAATCTTTATCTACAAAAATTTTTTTAAAACTTTTTGTGACCATAAAGCTATTAGTGATAAAATTTCTAGTTGATTAGTATACAAACCACCAAAAATTGAATATTACAAATTATTAAAACATAAAAATAGATTATTCTTAACATATATCATGACTTATCTTTTTTTATTTTTTGAGACAGTCTATGTTGCCCAGGCTGGCCTTAATTACTGGTCTCCAAAATCCTCCTGGTTCAGCCTCCAGAGGAGGCTACAAACCTCATTCCCATAAATGCCCAGAGTGAGTTTTATTCTGTTACTGAGAACTCTGGACTCCATTTGAGTTATATGTTTAAATCACACAGTGAACCCTGGCACAGTGAACCCTCTCAAAGCAGACCATCAAAAAATTTTAATGACATTTTTTAAATAAAGTCCTCTACATTTTTTTGAAAGTAGAGAACTGTACTTCTGGAAAAACTTGACTGTTACCAAGTCATTCATTTTCTCAATCCAATATTTCAAACTGTCCCTTTATTAAAAACCAAATATTTTGAACCATAGTAATACCACAAAAGATGAGAAATGTGCTTGTCTGTAAAATGGGAGGTTGACAAAGAATTGGGAGAAAATAGTATGTACCTTTATTATAGGTACATTCACAGATCAATTGAAGGCAAGAGTATACTGTAGAGGGAACTTGAGAGATATATTGAAAAGGATTCCTTTAAAACTATCCATGTCAAACTTTCACATAAAATAGTTTGAAAAACAGGGACTTAAAACTATATATTCTAAGCACTGCTTTTCTCATCCTGGCTTTGAAAAAATCTATATGACAGACAATTCCTATGACCCAAGCTTAAATGACTTGTTTTATTTTTAAAATTCATGCAAATTTCACACTTTAAAAATCAGCCTTGCTTGTTTTAAGATTAAAATGTTGCTTTCCCTACCCAAGGATTCAAATAAAACAGATATTTTCAAGTATCATTCAAGTTTTTGGTTTTTTAAAATTTTTTTTCTTGGTACTGGGGATTGAAGCCATGGGAATTCTACCTCTCAGCTACACCCCCAGCCCTACTTTTTTATTTTGAAACAGGGTCTCACTAAGTTGCTGAAGGCCTCACCAAGTTGCTGAAGCTAGGCTCGAACCTATGATCCTCCTGTCTCAGCCTCCCAAGTACTGGGATTACAGGCATGTACCACATGCATGGCTTCAAGTATGATTTTAATTCTGTGGTTTTGCATACATAATATACCCCAAAAGATATTCATGCCCCAGTTTGAAAAGCAAAGATATCATATCTCTAAGGTCAACTTTCTAATCTGTAAATGAGGATAAGAGCTGTCACATAAAACTCTTATAAAGATCAAATGAAATAATGCCTGCATGCTGCTGCTGCTGCAGTTTTCATTCATTCATCACTCAACAAATACTAGGTGCCTACTATGAGCCAGGCACTGACTGGATACTGAATATAGACATGAAAAAATAACAAAACCCCTGCCTCAGAGCGTACAATTCAAGGGGTAAAGACAACAATTAGCAAAAATCAGTTTATAGTTATGTTGGCACATAAATTCTGAATAAATAGCAGCTATTTATTTAAAATTAACATGATATTGAGCATGATATTCAATTTTTTTTTTTTTTTTTTTTTTTTTTTTTGCTACTGGGGATTGAACCCAGAGGTATTCTACCTCCAAGTTATACCCTCAGCCCAATTTTATTTCTTATTTGGAAACAGGGTCTCACTAAGTTGCGGAGGGCCTTGTTAAGTTGCTGAGGCTGGCTTTGAACCTGCAATCCTCCTGTGTCAGCCTCCCAACTACTGGGATTACAAGCGTGTGCTACCATGCCCGGCTCGCTATTGAAATTTAGAAACTTACCTATTAAGCTTTCCCAAAAGTAAAGCCATTCCCAGGCTCACAGAAAGGTAACCCTGAATGATATCTTTAGTCAAATCAAGACTATTCTCGAAAACCAATTTCAGATTTGCTCCAGAATATATAAAGCAGCCAGCAGTGAATGCCTTTCCACAAAATCATACGTCAACAGGCAGAGTGCCTAACAATCCTTCATAGCTTTTTAAAATTGAGACACAATTCACATACTATAAAAACTTACCATTTTTAAATGGACAACTCAGCAGATTTTAGTAATACAGGGTTGTGCAGCCTTCACGGGTCTTTGCAAAAAGTCAAGTGTATCTGGCATCTATTCTTTTTTGCAAAAAATCAACTTAGTCTAATATTCTAAGTGAGGAACAAGATTTTAAGGAGGCAATGGTATCATATTTTAAAAAGATAGAATGGAGCCAGGCCTGGTGGCACATGCTTGTAATTCCAGCACTTGGGAGGCTGAGACCGCAGGATCCGGGTTCGCGGCCAGCCTCAGCTACTTAGTGAGGCCCTCCGCAACTTAGTGAGACCCTGTTTCAAAATAAAGAATAAAAAACAGGGCTGGGGATGTAGCTCAGAGGTAGAATGCCCCTGGGTGCAATCCCTAGTACTGCAAAAAAAAAAAAAAGAGCACATTCTATGTGATCAGTCATTCTAAATTCTGGGGTTATAGTGGAGGAAGTTTCTGTGTTCACAGAGATGACATTTTAATGAGATAAACTAATACCCATTTAAAAATACTAAATGGCATGCAGTGAATTAAGAGTGATGCGAAAGTGACTGGGTGACTATTTTAGGTTGAATGATCTGAAGGTGATTTTTAAGCTGAGTTCTGAATGAAAAAGTCAGCTATGCAGATACCAGACGGAAAGCATTCCATGCAGAGGGAGTAGCCAGCACAGAGTCCCTAAGGCAGGATGCACTCAGTATATGAAGACAGGAAGACGGCCAGGGTGCTGGAGTTTAGTGAGTGGAGGAGCAGTACCAAGTGTGGTTAAAGAAGTAGACAAACCTAATCACAGGGCTTGGCAAGTCGGCATAGGAATGGTGTAGATTATTGCTTGACAGATTTACAGAGTGGGGCAATAAGATTACTTCCACTGCATGAGGAGAATGTACTAGAGAGGTGTAGAAGCGGAGGGGGGCAGTCAGGAGGCCATTGTATTTGTCTAGCCAGGATGATGGTGACTTGCATGGTGTTTAATTAAAGGATGTGATGTAGCAAAGGACACTGGAACTATTTAATATTGTCTTGTCCAATGAATTTCTAATTTTCTGTTATATACAGAAATATCCTTAATAGATGGATAAAGTAAAGGGTATTTATCTTTGGCTAATAATCTTTAATAAATGAAGGTAATAGGTTATTAGCTAATAGCACGATCCCATCTTTTAGTTAAGTTAAATGTCTTTAGATAGTGATTGGGTAAAAACTATTAGTAAGCAAAAAATGAACAGATCTTTAACCATGTTGGCAAATAGGCTTGCTGATGAGAATAATTTATTCCATATGATATTTGGTATATCATAATGTTAGTGCTGGCTGCAAATGTATGCAAGTGTGATAGGACTTTCTGAGAGGCCTGGGCTTGACTCTCATGTTAATAATGAAGGCAGATTTGGGGACATGGTTGCCAGGCTATGGCTTTGACAAGATTTTGTTTTGGATGCTTGGGTTTCTGTTGATGATCAAGGTCTATTACACTAAAATTTTAGGTCCCAAAGAGTTAATCTCACTTTGTAGGCTCCAAGTCTGAGAGAATTAAGCCCTACAGGAAACCATTTGTGTGACTATTTCCACAGTTCTCCCAAGGATGTACATAGCTACTTCCAGATGTAAAGGATCCAATTCCATACAATAGCTACATTAATTTGAGTACATTATACTCTAGATAACTGGTTGAAACTCACTGGCATCTTTTGCTAGAAGTTCCTTCATGATCTCATATTAACTGAATCTCCCCAAGAAATTATTTTTTCAAGCAGAACTCTTCAAAACTTGTTTTCAACAGTGAATTTCAATCGTCTACACTTTTGTTAACTACATGTATAGACCTTTTAAAATGAGATCAAAGTGTAGTCCACCTATTCTATCATTTTATTTTTACTTTTTTTTTTGCAGTACTGGGAATTGAACCCAGGGGCATTGTACCTCCGAGCTACGCCCCCAGCCCTATTTTTTATTCTTTATTTTGAAACAGGGTCTCACTAAGTTGTGGAGGGCCTCACTAAGTAGCTGAGGCTAGCTGCGAACCCAGATCCTCCTGTCTCAGCCTCCCAAGTACTGGGATTACAAGCGTGTGCCACCACGCCCAGCTCCATTCTATCTTTTTAAAATACGATACCATTGCCTCCTTAAAATCTTGTTCCTCACTTAGAATATTAGACTAAGTTGATTTTTTGCAAAAAAGAATAGATGCCAGATACACTTGACTTTTTGCAAAGACCTGTGAAGGCTGCACAACCCTGTGACTATTACTAAAATCTGCTGAGTTGTCCATTTAAAAATGGTAAGTTTTTATAGTATGTGAATTGTGTCTCAATTTTAAAAAGCTATGAAGGGATTACAAGCGTGCGCCACCACACCTGGCCTTAGAACGTGCTTTAAATATTCTGTGGAATGAGCATGTGAGAAGTACATTAGGGCCTGCACTGTGCAGTCCTTCCCTTGAGTAGTCTCATTTTCTGTCTTAAACTTACAGGTACTAAATAAGGAGAAAATATAATTATATGTAGTCTACAATATCTATCTCAAAATGATAAAGCCAAGAATAGAGGCATCTTTATCATCTGCCTCAAGCTTATTAATGTAAGAGAAATAACCCCTAGACTTGTTCCATCTATTATTATTTAACATTTAAAGTTATGCTTATAAACCCAGCAAGGTGGCGTGTGCCTATAATCCCAGTACTTGGAAGGCTGAGACAGGAGAATCACAGGTTTGAGGCTAACCTCAGCAATTTAGTAAGATCCTGTTTCACAATAATAAAAAGGGGGAGCTGGAGGTATACCTCAGAAGTAGAATGCTCCTGGGTTAAATCCCCATTACCAAAATAAGAGAAGTCATGCTGATAGATAAACACAGTGTATTCCTCTAAGTCACAACAGCCAGCCCTATGCAAGCATCCCACGGGAAAATCATCCAGTCTACAGATGGTGTTTCTGATAGTCGCTGTCAAACATAGTGCTGTTGTATCATGAAATAATGAGAAATAAGAGTACAAAGAATCTAAAGTGCCTCAGACTGCCAACATGAGACTAAAATATCAAAACGGATTATGTACATTGCTAGAAGGAGGCATACCATGTTTCTCTTAGACTAAGGTTCAGGGAAAATGTCTCTCATTATAATCTAAAAACTTAGATCACCTCACAGTAATAACAAACCACAGTAACGTGTTGTCTGTATAGTTCAGAAAATAACCTAAACTCTAGCACAGTGGTACTATACAGAAGATACTGAAAATGAACACCTTGGGGCAAACTACAAAGCGTAAGGTCAATTAATAAGACAACAGAGAGTAAGTTATAAAGACGGGACAGGTTATTCCTTAGAGGAGTTGTATATAAAGTTTAACTGGTAAGGATAATACTAACTTGGAAATAAACAGAACTAACCAAACTTGGATACCAATAAACCTTAAAGAGAATCAAACTTGCCCCAAATCATCAACTATCCTCCTTTAGAAGTTAGCAAAGGAGTTAAAGGAGCCCCTCCTCTGCTGAGTGGTCCTGTTACAGATCATATATAGGGCTGAGAATTAGGGTCAAGAACACAGCACCAAAGCCAGTGCTTATGCAACTCAGGAGTTCCAGACAGGCCCTAGCTGCACGAAGAAAAATCTACGTATACTGCTCTCGAAATCACCAAAACAAATCCCATCACACCTCACATCCCTGCCTACCCAGGTAATAAACACAGTGTAATCCTGTGGCCGCATTTCTCAGATCATACATTATCACCCAACACTTGTCCCAAATATTCCATACATCTACCTCATACTTTAATGCTCTCATATTTCTCTTTCCCTCTCTCTGCTGGGGAACAAAACTAGGGCCTACTGCATGCTAGGCAAGTGCTCTACCACTAAGCTACACCCCCAGCCCTCCCTTTCTCTCTTGATCCCTTATAAAACCACATACCTAAGGACCAGGAAGTTGGACAGATTTCCTCCTTTCCCCCCATTACTACATTCAAATCATTTCTCCATTTTTATACTTTTATTGGTACACTGTAATTACATATCATAGTGAGATTCAAAGTGATACAAACATTCGCATATCACCTCGCCTCTCCTCATACGTCCTAAGACTGGTCGTGATACATTTATACATGGACTTAACATTATTTGAAGTGGTTCCTTCTGCAAGCCTTAATTTCCCCCTCCCCACCTCTCTCCTTCAATCCCCTTCCACTATTCTCATTTATCTCACGTCCCTTTTGTTTCCTGTGTTCTCTCTAGCTTCCACATTAGAGAAAACATGCGGCCCTTTTCATTTCTCCATTTTTGCTTCTTCAAAACCCCCTCCGGCCGGACGTGGTGGCGCACGCTTGTAATCCCAGTACTTTGGGAGGCGGAGACCGGAGGATCCGGGTTCGCAGCCAGCCTCAGCTCTCTCGCTCTCTGTCTCTCTGTCTCTCTCTCTCTACTTAGTAAGGCCCTCCGCAACTTCGTGAGACCCGGTTTCAAAACAAAGTATAAAAAAAAAATAGGGCCGGGGGTGTAGCGTGGAGGTAGAACGCCCCTGGGTTCAATTCCTGGTACCGCAAAAAAAAAAAAACCCACCTCCTTTAATGGCCCCCATTTCTGCCTATATCAACCTCTAGCCCTCCTCCTCGTTGTCTCCTTTACTCATTAGACTTCAGTTTCTGTTTAGGTGATTTCTGTGAGTCAGTCTCTCAAACCCATCCCCATTTTGTCCTCATTCAAAGAGACCTCAATACTTATGCGGATAACTCAGCCAACACCCCGAGTCCTTTAATCTATTCCTCTACCCAACCTCACCTCATCTTAAGAGTCACAGGCTTGGCCGGGCGTGGTGGCGCACGCTTGTAATCCCAGTACTTGGGGAGGCAGAGACTGGAGGATCTGGGTTCCCGGCCAGCCTCAGCTACTTAGTGAGGCCCTCCCAACTTCGTGAGACCGGGTTTCGAAATAAAGTATAAATGATAGGGCCGGGGGTGTAGCTCGGAGGTAAAACACCCCTGGGTTCAATCCCCGATACCGCAAAAAAAATAATAATAAATAAATAAATAAATAAAGAGTCACAGGCTTGTCAACACTAGTTACTACACCAATCTCCAATCTCTTCTCCAATCCCATTGCTTGGGATATTATGTCCTGATGACTTTCCAGCTCAGAACTCTCAATTCTAGTATAGTGTACCCAACTGCATACATGACCTCTCCATTTGAATACTAGGCACCTCAAATCTGCACATTCAAAGCTGATTTTTATCCACTCATATACAGTTTTTCCCAAAGGTGATTTCTGTAAATGGTACCCCAATATTCCCACTTGATTTGAAAACCAAAGGCTTACCCTTAATCTTCTGTTACCCTACACACTCAATTCATTAGCAAATCCTATTAATTCTGCTTTCAAACGAGATCTGGAATCTGTCCAATTCTACCTTATAAGCACATGTCTTGGCCGCCATCATTCCTCGCTGGACAACAGGCCCTTCCCCTTCACTTCCACTTTGTCTGTTGCATCAAATTAACCGAAACCTAGCCAGGCGTGGTGGAGTACGCTTGTAATCCCAGTACTCAGGAGGCTGAGACAGGAGGATCGCAGGTTCGCTGCCAGCCTCAGCTACTTAGTGAGACCGTTTCAAAATAAAGAATCAAAAATAGGGCTGGGGGTGTAGCTCGGAGGTAGAATGCCCCTGGGATCAATCCCCGGTACAGCAAAAAAAAAAAAAAATTAACAGAAACCTACAATCAACACTGACCCACACTTAACAGAAATGTCAATAATCACTTGGAAGACTTCCATGGGGCCAACCAGTGCTAGAATTGTCACCTATGATGTATTCACTCCCCTTCGCTGCCCCCAACTATAGGTACAGAGACCAAAAGACACTCACTTCATTAGGCAAGGCCTTAATATACACCACAAAGAGAGTCCCCAGTATCTTTGGAAAAGATTTCAATTACTTTCTCCACAGGCCAGAAACGTTTGTGAAAGGAATGAAGTCTTTGTATTCAGTCTGAATGGAACTTAGGAAGGTAGAAGCCTAGAGGTGGTTCTTACCACAAAATGCCCTCCTAGCAACTGGTAATCAGAATGCTCCTAGCGAAAGGCTCTTCAGTGGTAGATAATTAGCCAGGGGATCCTCTCAGAGAGATAAAAGTCAGCCCACAAAGGCACTACTTCAATAACCAAAAATCCAATCAACCCAGGCCAAATCTGAGCTGTAACAAGTGACCTGGCCCCTCACCTATTCCTTCACATCTGTCACAGCTGTAGTCCTTCTACTTTAAAATCAGTGGTTATCAAGATTTTTAGCTACAGATTTCTTTGAAAATTTGGTGAAGATAAACTCTCTTAGAAGAATGCACAAAAGAGCCAGGTATGGTGGCACACACTTGTAATTCCAGTACTTGGGAAGCTGAGGAAGGAGGATCACAAATTCGCAGCCAGCCTCAGCAATTTAATGAGGCCATCTGCAATTTAGTGAGACTAAGTTTCAAAATAAAAAATAAAACAGGCTGGGCATGGTGGCGCATGCTTATAATCCCAGTACTTGGGAGGCTGAGACAGGAGAATCGCAGGTTCGTGGCCAGCCTCAGCTACTTAGTGAGGCCCTCCGCAACTTAGCGAGACCTGGTTTCAAAATAAAGAATAAAAGCCGGGCGCGGTGGCACACGCTTGTAATCCCAGTACTTTGGGAGGTGGAGCCCGGAGGATCCGGGTTCGCAGTCAGCCTCGCTGTCTCTCTCTCTCTCTCTCCTCTCTCCCCTCTCTCTCTCTCTCTCTCTCTCCTTAGCGAGGCCCTCCGCAACTTCGTGAGACCCGGTTTCAAAATAAAGTATAAAATTAGGGCCGGGGGCGTAGCACAGAGGTAGAACGCCCCTGCGTTCAATCCCCAGTACCGCAAAAAAATGAAAGAAAAGAAAAAAAGAAAAGAAAAGAAAAGAAGGAAGGAAGGAAGGAAGGAAGGAAGAGGGGAAGGGGAAGGG
>PVJS01032220.1:0-22919 GCA_004027185.1 Glis glis | reverse complement strand
GAAAAAAAAAAAAAAAAAAAAAGAATAACTGGAGAGGGAAGAGACTTTGAGTGAAGAAATCACTTGGATTAGTTAGGATAGGCTGGAATCCTATGTAACTGCAAACTCCAACAGCTCAGATTAAACTAACAGAAATAACAAAGACCTATTTCAGTCTCCTCTTCCATGAGTATGCTGGGCCCACGAGGGGCTGGCGAACACTGATCCCTATCTTCTGTACTCAGGCAGCCATCTGGAAGGTCACTTGTTCTGGATGATAAATTATGCACTGGCTTTTAAAGGGCTCAGTCTGAGAGTAATACATGTTATTTCTGTGCACATTTCATTGACTATGGTTATGCCTAACTCCAAGGGGTGGGCAAATGCAGTCCTCTCATGTGCCCCAAAGGAGAGGAGTGGGAAATATCCATAAACAGCATTAGTGACTACCTCCAAAAGTGACAGCAATAGTTCAAATTAAAGGTAATACGGGGATAAACAACAGGAATGGAAAGAGATAGGAAAATGTAAGAAATACTCTACAAATAGGATTGAGGCTTGCAGATCAATGTAATATGGGAGGAAAGAAAGGGATCTAGTATGAGTCTAAAGGTTTATGTCTGAAGACTGGTGGCACCCTTAGCAGAAAACTGGAAATAAAAAAGAGAAAGAATTGACAGAGGGTAAAGGGGGCCTGTGGACAGAATGAGATACTTCAAAGAAAGAATATTTAACTATTAGCTTCAAATTATATTGCAAGTCCCAGCAAGTTTTTATGAGTAAGAATATAAAAAGGATAGTTGACAATTGGGAGATGGAGCTCACAAAAGAGTTCAAATAAGGAAATAAGGATTTGGAGTCACTGACACAGAAGTGATGTTTAAATCTATGCTAATTTAATATCATTAGATTGACCCTAACATGTTCTTGAGCCAATTGGAAGTTGCTCTTATTTTACTAATTTCATATTTCTGGAAAAAGCTATTAATGGTAAAAAATAATGCAGACAAGAATTTGGAAAGTTTCTCAAGAAGAAGAAGCACTGTTATTTTAAGGATTTAAACTGGTGATATACATGAATTTTGAATCCTTCAGGAGTCTTTTGTTAACATAGTCTTACAACTTTTATATTTCATTCCCAGAAGGTCACCATGTAAATACAAAGGAAGACTGTTGATCTCTACTGAGATAATTAAAAGCATATACTTAACATGGTCCTTTGAAAAGTATTATAATAGTTTGGGGCTTTTTTAAAAAGAGCTTTACTTTCCTTTTACCTTAACTTGTACAGACAAGAACTTTTAATAAAGAACTAATAAGTAAAATCCTTTATGAAGAGTTAAAGAAAATTCCCTGAGCAAAGATTTCAACTCACAGAAACATTTTTATTATCTATACAGGTAAATTGGAAGTGATTCATAACTCAATCAACACACATTCAATTATTCTCATAATGAAGTCAAACATATAAAATGAAACAATCTGGGGAGTGTTTTTCAAATTGTTATTACCATCTGTTAGTAGATCTTGAAATCAATTTAGTAGTTCAAAACCAGTACTAAGAAAACAAATAAAAGATAGAAATATTGGAGTGCACTAAATGTAATGACTCTAAGTATTTCTTTGAGATAATTCATAATATTTTTATTGTGTTTGTGTGTTAGAAAGAGAGAAATATAATTTAAATGTGTTTCTAACCAAGAAAAGAGTTTGAAGGCCACTATTCTATAAAGGGAGACAAGAGGGAGCCTGGTACATTGATTAGGGAATGCTTTAGCCATCTCATTAAAGACAAGTATCCACTATGGATCCCATTTCACATTCCATTCCAGCCACGAATCATTCTCAGGCCCTTAATATCCACCAGATCTTTGAGTCCTGTTATGGTTTGTCCCCAGAATTTATGGAGGAGTTTAATACCCCAAATTTTATGCTAATAATATTAAGAGGGTAGACCATAATCCCACTGTGGTATCTAGAGGTGGGGTCTCTGGGACACAGCGCAATTACGTTAGATTAGGTCGTTAGGGTAGAAACTGCACAGGTTAATCCTATAAGGCTTTCTATGGAGAGAAGAGAGACCACACAGGACCCCTGTCACCTTCACTCCCACTCTGATGTGATGTAGCCAAGGGAGGCCCTCAGCAGAGCCTGTACCATGTCATTTGGACTTCCAGCCTCCAAAAACAGGAGCCAAAAAAATTTCTTCTGCTTCATAAGTAGCTTGTTTCACATATTTCATTATAGTAATATAAAGCTGACTGATCCATGTCTTGCTGCTCTGAACTTCAAATTTTGTGCTTGGTTGATGATTTATACCTAGAACTACACCTTAGAGGATGAATGTATTCAAACTGGATGTCAACCTTAATCAGATTCATCATATACCTACTTAATTCTCTATTTCATCTTTGTTAACGGAGCCTAAGTGCACTGGGACTTGTTTCACAGTCTTACCAATAATACTACAATGTTATACCTAATGAATACTAAAACACCTTTTGAAGTCTGAGCTTTAACACTACACTAAATATCTCTAATTGACAAAGTGGTCTTTACGTATTTCAAAAGGGGAGAGGGACTCTGGAGAAAGACTGAATTTCCTTAATTTATCACAGCAAAAGTGTTACCAAAAGTGAAGGCCACTATTAATATTAAAAAGAATCATAATTATTCAAAATATATCCTGTAATATCTATCATTTATTAAGCAAGAGACTATAGTATTAAATAATGGCTAGATATTAGGTATCTAGGTGTTATTTTGGATTTTTCCATGTTGAAAAGAGAAACAAGGTTTGAGCTGCCAGTAGTTTGGCACCTATTAAAGCATTAGCATCTTAAGGCTTTTCTTCCCAATCCTTCATCTTGGGTTCACCCTAAATATTGAGAACAAATCAGATTAATATTAAAGAATAATAAATATCTGAGTAACCTCTTGGGGTTATAAATTTGGGCTATGATGCATTCTGACCTTGAAACTGTAAGTTGCTCATATTTAAAGATAACAGGCTGACATGAGAGATAACATTTGTACTTGAAGCGCTATTCCTATCATCACCAAAAAGTTTTTAAAAAATTTCAGAACAAGATGGGTGTGGTGGCTCATGCCTGTAATCCCAAACTTGGGAGGCTGAGACAGAAGGATCACAGGTTTGAAATCAGCCTCAGCAACTTAGCAAGACTCTCAGAAACTTAGTGAGATCCTGTTTCAAAACAAAAAATAAAAAGGGCTAGGGTAGTAACTTGGAGGTAGAATACCCCTTGGGTCAATACCCAGTAGTAGTAGTAGTAGTAGTAGTAGTAGTAATAATAATAATAATAACAATAATAATAATAATAAATTTAGAACAACTCAAAACTAAAGAATCTGGAAGAGTTGTGAATAGATGCAAATTCACCTTTAAAGTCCATCACCCTATCTCACCATATACATGATAAAGACACACACACACACACACACACACACACACACACACACTTTGAGTAGAACCAGGAAACTTTAGGCTAACCATGGAAATGATGGAAGTACTGGGTAGAAATTCTAGATCCAGTAGTCTATGAAAAAATCTGCCAGAATGGCTCATTGGTGAAGGACCAATGGATAGTGTCAGTCCAATGGGAATAAGACCACAAAGAAGGTGGCACAGAAGAAAATAAAAGGCCAATTTTTCTTTGGGCCTAGGAAGTTTCTCTGTTCCACCTCTCATAATTGGACTTAAAGTCTGTTGGGCATGCAGAACAAGCTGTGTGTTAACATAACATTTATGTGAAAAACAAAACTAATCAAAGAATAAACATAATCCTGTGTGATAATATAAAAAAGCCAGTGTTTCCCTGATTAGAGTACTGAAAGTAAGGATGTAATTTTGAATTGTTTTAAATTGTGGTAACATACACACAACATAAAATTTGTCAGCCTAACCATTTTTAAGTGCTTACTTCAGTAGTATGAAGTACTTTGAAAATGTTATGCAATCATCACCACCATCCACCTCCAGAACGCTTGAACTTGTAAAACTGACACTCTGTACTCATGAGACAATAACTCCCCATTCCTCCCTCCTCCAGCTCCTACCAACCCACATCTGTCTATGACCTGACTACACTAGGCATTGCATATAAGTGGAATCATAGAGTGTCTTTTTGTGACTGCCTTATTTCACTTCGCATAATGCTTTCCAAATCCATCCATGCTACAGGATGTGTCAGAACGTTCTTGCTTTTAAAAGCTCAATATTCCATTGTATGTATATGCCACAATTTTCTATCCACTCATCCATCAACACTTGGTTGCTTCCATCTTTTGGCCATTATAAATAGGTCTATTAGGAACATGTTTGTATGACTATCTCTTCAAGACCCTGCTCTATCTCTTCGAGTACTTACCCAGAAGTATAATTGCTAGATCATATGTAAATTCTATTTTTAATTGTTTTACAGAACCTTTATACTGCCTTCCATGGTGACCCTATCACATTTTTTTCTTCTTTTAATTGTGCTCATCCATTCACATTTTGTAGTTTCATTTCAATTTTTTACAACCAAAAATATATTCACATAATATTTTTGTAAAAACTCATAAATATCTCAAGAATATGTTGTGAGAGTTAAGCATGTATATTTTATAAATGGCTTGTTGATATTATTTATGGTTAAATTAATCTCTACTCTAAAAGAACATGTCACTGTGTAAAGACTAATTGCAAATAGCTTGATGTGAAGGGACGGTTGACCTGTAGTGGAGTCAGACAGAAAATTCACATGCCGGGAAATAATTCATTTGCATGAGCTAGATTGAAAATTCCAGAGGGAACATAAGATGGCACCCTAGTTCCCTGTGCTCTGGACACTTGCAAATATCTATAAGGGGTCCATATATTTCTCATATAAAGGACTAAGAAGACTCTTGAGTAAATATTTAGTTTGTTATATAGGGACAATGCTTCCTGGAATCCATTTTCCTTTTTCGGGGGGGAAGGGCGGTGTGCAGGGAGCTGTCTGTTTTTTATACTTTTATTGATGTATTATAGTCTCACATCATAATGTAGTTCATAGTGATAGTGACATACATGCACACAGCACTTGATTTAATTGATACACAAAATAATACAATCAAATTGTCAGGCTGTTTTACTGTAAAAATTTCACTTTTTTTTCTTTTTTGGGGGTACTGGGAATCAAACCCAGGGCTTCACATGTGCCAGGCAAGTGCTCTACCACTGAGCCACATTCACAGCCCTACTCTAAAAACTTCAATAAACTTTCTCCTCCTCTTCCTCTAAAGCAGTTTAATCATGTTAAAATTGAACATTAATAAATGTTTAAACAGGAATTATATGGGATGGAGGAGCAGTCTATGTTTTTAGTAGTTCTCGTATACATAGACATCATGTCAATGAAAGGACTTGTGAAATAGCTATATATAAAAAATGTAAAAAGACTATTACAGGGATAAAACTAAACCAAATTGAGGAAATACCTAGAATATTTGAAAGGTGGTGTGATTTCAGTCAATTCTGAAGACTATTTTCTCTTACCATTAAGTAAATAAGAGGAGATAGTAGTTACCACCATATATGCTTTGTGCCCCTTACATTTCTCAGGCCTCTTGCAGTTAACAGGGGCATGTGACATTTATAGATAATAAAATGCCTGTGTCTTCCTAGTTGAAGCAATGAGGACCTAGAGTGTGGCTCCCTCCCCCTTCCTTCCTCGATGCAGCAAGCA
The DNA here is from genome assembly GCA_004027185.1 of Glis glis. Lineage (NCBI taxonomy): Eukaryota > Metazoa > Chordata > Mammalia > Rodentia > Gliridae > Glis > Glis glis. The sequence continues at coordinate 17,211 of PVJS01032220.1, read as the reverse complement.
AGGAAGCCATGGCTCAGTTGGTACATCACATGAAGAGGATGCCTGGGACCCTGAGTCACCAGATGGTCCTATATTGGACATTGCATGATTGAGAAATAAACCTCCATAATGTTAATCTTTTGAAGATTCTAGGACTTATTTCTTCCTGCAGCATAGCTTAGCATTGATCCAACCATAACAGCAAATCAATAATTAAGTAATTGTATTATTAAAAAATTAATAGTGATATTGAGAGCAGTTAAAAAAAAGACAACATACCATTTAAATCCTAAATACTTATTCTGATTATTCTTCCATTGATATGTTCATCTTTTCCATACCAATATATTGGATATATTTCTCCCCTTTTAAAATATTGCATATTTTAAATTATATTATCAATATGTTAGTTTCCTAGGACTGCCATAACAAATTACCCGACACTGGGTGGCTTAAAACAACAAACGTTTATCCTTTCACAGTTCTAAATGATTGAAGTCCAAAAAGCAAAGTCTCAGCAGAGTTGGTTCCTTCTGGACACTGTGAGAATCTTTTCCATGCCTCTTTCCTATCTTCTGTTGGTGACCACTAATCCTTAACATTGCTTGTCAGTAGGTATCTCAATCTGATTTCTGCCTCTTTCTTCCCATTGCTTTCTCCTTATATCTTTGTATTTCTTTTCTTCTTCTTCTAAGGACATCAGGCATATTGCATTAAGCCCACCCTAATGCAGTGCGATCTCTCCTTAACTTAATTGCATGTATAAAGTCCTTATTTGCAAATAAGGTCACATGCCTGGGTACTGGGGGTCAGAAGTTCAAAATGTCTTTGGAGGATCCATTCAACCAACAAAAGTAACTTACAGACAATAGACCACATTAACTTCCCCCTTTCATCTTCTGGAAGTAAATGCTATAAATTGGATTTTAAAAGCCCTTATCTTTAGTCACCATTTCAGAAATTGTTTTGTTTTGTTAAACATAACCATTGCCTACTTTTAAAAAGGAGGGGGAAATAATCTTAGTCCAATACTTTCTCAAATTCAAACATAATTACTTTCTGCACTTACTGAAAATTACATTACTATAAAGATGTTCTAATAAGTTTGCACACTGCAGGCAAATTATAATGGGCTTCAGGCTTTTTATGAGCCCCTGCTAAGATAAGTGAGAGCCACAGTGCACAGATAGGATCAGATGATCAGAAATGGAATGTAGTTGTCCATCCAAATTGTCAGTGCAAAACCTCCCAGACCCGCAACCCAGTTTTTTCCTTGATACTCAAGACATGGTCCTTTCCTCATCTCTCTTTCCTTTCTCCTTTTTATCATGTTTCATATTCTCTCAACATCTTTCTGCTACCAAGAAAAGTCAAGAGCAGATGGCAAATTGCAAAGGAATTCTGAAGTTATTTTTGTCTCATTAATTCACTAACATGTGTGTGCACATGCACACAAATACATTATGTGTGTGCATGCATGCGTGTGTGCATGTGTGTGTGTATCTTTGTAACCAACATTTGTAAAGCCCTGAGGATACAGCGGTGAATAAACTGAGGGGATCCTATCTTGCCACAGTATAAAAGGAAGTATAAAAGTTAGTATACAAATATGGTAAAGTGTGAAAAAGGTTGATTGGTGTAGTACAGGGCAAATATAGGTACAGAAAGTAGGAAAATTCAACATTGTCTAACGATTAGAATGTGTTTTTGAAGGAAATATATAAGTGCAAACATGACAATTGGATGCATTAGTCAGATTAACAGAGGGGCATTTCAGGCAGTGGCAACATCACGGGCTCAAGCTCAGAACTGAGAGAGTATGTGTGATATATCCCATAAATCCAAAGGAAATCGGATGGCTACAGCTTAGATTATGATTGAAAAAATGGTGAGAGATGAGGCTGGAAAGAAACGCACAAGTTAGATCATGAAGTTCCTTATAAATAAGGAGGTCATATAATTCATCATCTAAACCAGACCCCATCTGAGCATAAAGGGGCACTATTATTAATTAGGTTTGGGCAGCAGGTATGGACCAGGGCTGTCAGAGACTAACTGGTATCTATGGCCACATGACTTATAAATCACATTAATGGAACTTGGATTTCATACTAAGGTCAATCCGATGTCGTTACAGCATTTTATATAGAGGAGTGGCTCTATGCTATTGTATTTTATGAAATTTTCTCTAGCTGAAGTACAGCAAACAAATGCAAGAAGGCTAAATTGGAAGCCAGAAGATCCATTAAAAAGCACTGAGATGATTTCCAGTTGTGAGGTAATGATGGCCATTGCAGCGGTTGTGAGATTGTAAAGAAATTGACGAAGTAATATTAGGTTGAACCAGATGAAAATGCTGCAATTCACCATTTTTTACCTACAAAAATGGCAGTTTCATAAGGCTGACCTTGTCGACTTTAAGAATATAGGAAGCCGGGTGTGGTGGCGCACGTTTGTAATCCCAGTACTCTGGGAGGCAGAGACTGGAGGATCTGGGTTCGCGGCCAGCCTCAGCTCGCTCTCGCTCTCTCTCTCTCTCCCTGTCTCTCTCTCTCTCTCTACCTAGTGAGGCCCTCTGCAACTTCGTGAGACCCGGTTTCAAAATAAAATATAAAAAAATAGGGCCGGGGGTGTAGCACGGAGGTAGAACGCCCCTGGGTTCCATCCCCGGTACCGCAAAAAAAAAAAAAAAGAATATAGGATTGTTGGCAAATATTAACCACTATAATTGTTAGATGATGAGATCAATGATAATGATGATGATGATGATGATGATGATTAGTGAGAGTATTATCATTATCAAGATTGACACAGACAGCCAGGCGCGGTGGTGCACACTTGTAATCCCGGTACTTGGGAGGCTGAGGATCGGGGTTCTCAGCCAGCCTCAGCTACTTAGTGAGGCCCTCCGCAACTTAGTGAGACCCTGTTTCAAAATAAAGTATAAAAAATAGGGCTGGGGGTGTAGCCCGGAGGTAGAAAGCCCTTGGGTTCAATCCCCAGTACCACACAAAAAAAAAAGATTGACACAGACTACACATTTCAGTTCAAAACACAGAACCCTCAAAATTGCTACCTCTAGATATTAGGAGAACAGTTGATTGTATACACCCCTACCTAAATAGACACAGCAGTGAACCAACTCCAGAGAAAACAATTCTCATGAGTGAGCCATGGTTCTTAAAGGGGAAAGTGGTGGAAAACTCCCAATATTTGAGCCCATCACTGGGCAAAGTGGGAATCAGTTCATCTGCTAGACATCACCAGAGCGCAGTACAAAGTGACAGGCATAGGAGGAACACCGTGGGTCAGATGGAAGGTATGGTGGAAGTTAACTGTGAGGATAATGCGGGGAAACTAGATCTGTACCAGGAGGGATTTCTATTCTCTACTATTTGAAGCAATCATATGTTATCTGTGTTGATACATTTAATGAGGATCCAAAACGCATACTTCCCAGTCCTGATATCTTGAAGTTACATATGCTGTCCCTTGCACCCAGACTCCATCTCAGGAGAATAACTGGGAGGCGGAACTTTGAACTGAATCAGTTTTAAATGAAAACGTAAACTCCCCCCCAAAAAATGCTGGATTGGACTGAAATTAACTGAAGGTATCCAGATTAAGTCTTTTGCCCTAAGGAAACTGGATTCTCAGAGCCACAAATCAAAATCTGTATTAGAAATTTAAAATGTACATTATTGGCTCAACACTGTGACTATTAGAACTGTTATAGGGGATGCTGGTTGTAATGGAGAGAGTGAAGAAAATGAAGATATGGAAGACTATTAGGCTTCTGGATGGACGATGACTTCGATGACGATGATTTTCTAGATAGTATTTACTGGAGGAGAGTTGAGTAAGAGTGAAAGATCATAAGTTCAGTTTGACACATGATAAATTCTAAATTCAAATTCATTTCTCCTTTTATTTATCTCTCTAGATAAATTGGCATGTATATTTTTATGATAAAATATATTAAAAGCTTTCAGATAAATATAACCATAACTGGCACACACATGCAAATAAATAAATATATATATTCATTCTACCAAGTTTACCTTAGATCTTGTATTGTATTTTTCAAATATTTCTTAAATCAAGTACAGAAGCCCTACTTCACCAAATTGAATTACAAATCTTAAAAATTCACAATAATCATACCATTGCTTTATAAACATCATTATGTTGGAGAAGATTATTAAATTTTCTTACTTCCAAACCATTCATTCACATGAATAAATAACAAAACAAACTTTCCTGTCAACCATCAGTTGACCCAGTTTAAAAAAAAGGGAGCAAAGAGAAAAATGAGGAATATTAAGAGGATAAAAAGAAAGACAGTTATGGGAGGTTAGAGGAAAATAAAAAGAAAAGGCTGAGACAGGAGGGTCAAAGGTTCGAGCACAGCCTCAGCAAGTAGTGAGACTCTCATCAACCTAATGAGACCCTGTTTCAAACTAAACATAAAATGGGGCTGGGAGTGTAGCTCAGAGGCAGAATGCCCCGGGGCTCAATCCTCCAGTACTACAAAAGAAAAGAAAGGAAAATGAAATAATTCTTAAAATTGAACATATTCAGTAAAAAAAGTTATGGAGAAATTAAAATCTCTTGAGGAAGAACTAATGCCAATATCAGACTCTTCTCATTTTACTTACCAGCTGCTCTAAATATAATAATTTATAAATCCTGAAGCAAGCAAAGGGAGCCTCTTCTTCCATTGAGAATCATAGTCATAACAAAAATCAAATTTAATTAGGTTTTGTAGCATAAAGAAGGAGTAACAAAGAAAATAAAAGATAAAATGACTTTCTGAATTGAGAATATAAACTTTTAAATAGGTAAGGAAAAAAGTTAAAGTATGTATTATTAAATTTATCAAGGCAGTAAACCAATTTCTGTTGTGAACTGATGGGAACTTTTTCTTTTTTCCATATATATATATATATATATATATATATATAGTTTCTGATTGTACTAATAATCATATATTATTTTACAATTAAGTTTTTCAAAACAGGGGGCTTCAATTTCATCTTCTATTTGTAAAATGGGAAGGGCAAGAAGAGGTGGTGGGATACCATAGGATAGAGAAAAGAAAAGAAATCCAATATAATGAGAATTTAAAAAAAAAGAATAAGAACCAGGTGAGTTGAAGTAGATAAGGGGAAATAGTCAACACCAATGTAATGTGAGGGGGGGAAGAGAGGCCAACACACCTGACCTACCTTAAACTAATGCTTAAAATCCTCCATTTCCCCACACTTCACTCCATCACATCCAAATCTCATTTCTGCATTGTAAACTTACCCAAATGATTCCCATTAAAAGAGAGAAAAGATCCAATTTGAGGGACAACAGGTTTCCATTTTTACTTGAACATTCAATTGGAAAATCAGTTGAATGGGAAGACTATGACTTGCTTCTGGGCCTGAATTCACTGACTGACTTCACAGCCACTCCTGCCAGGACACCAGCGGCTTCTCAGAGTACTGCAATGCCTTCTAGCTTCACCACATCTACACTGTATGACAAACACCACCTACAGAAAAGCACCTCAGAGCTCTATGCAACTTGATTCTTACATAAAACACAATTAGTTGAAAAAGACAACACAATTATAAGAGAAGAAAAACTTGAAATGCCAGTTATTTTACAAAAGCAGTGTCCACCTGACATGCAAAATTATGAGTACTGCACACTCCATTTCATAAATAGCCAATAATTAGATATTCACATGTTAGAAGCTCAGTGATTCAAATACCAACTGTTTCAGTTGCTAAAATTGGTATTTACAGTTAGCATTCTCTCCAATTATTACATTTACTTTGGAGTGCCTGCAAATTCAATGAATGACAATATGAATCAAGGGAATTAAAGATTTTGGAAAAACTGGCCAAGGATTGAAATTTCTGGTCTCCATTCCTAAATCCCAATTAGTCAAATGGACTTTTGAGTCACCTGGCTCTTAAGCCACCCATTTAAGACCATGAAACTACTACTGAAACTTGCCATTAAAAGCAAGACTATTATGAAGGGAGATGGGTGTAGTCAATCTAGCATGGAAGAAAAGTGATACAGCAGTTAGATAAGAGACAACATCACCAACATGTAAATAATCAGGTATTAGGTACAGGTGCAATTAAATATTTGAATTTCAATGAAAATTACATTTAGATATTTTTGAAGAGTGAATACTTCATTGTATTATCCATCTTATTTTGGACTTAAAAAGCAGATAGATTATTTCTCCTTGTACATACTTGGTGGACCATGTGCCAAATGATTTTGTCCTCAACCTCATTTCTTAATTTCTTATTCTCCCACAAAGAACAATTACAGTTTTCACCACACGCATACAAACCCAGGCTTGCTTTTTATGTGGTGGACTCTGAGGTATGTTTTTAAACTATAAAATAACTGGTGGACTATCCACTTGCATAAACATCATTCCAAATTGTGATACAATTCTTGTCAGACAATGTGCTTCACACTGTTTAAGTACTGCTCCCACCCAGTGAAGTTATATAAGACTCTGCCAAGTTTACCTGCAGAGCAACACACTTCAATAGTTCTCACACAGCGTGAAAGCATTTATCATTATTCAAATGTTGAAGAAAAGAAAAGGTTCCGATATTTTTGACATTATAACTGGCTTGTGGTAAACTGCTGTTAAGCACTGTTCAGTGGGCTGTACTTATCCTACACAATTGGAAGACGTCTCCCATGCTGTTTGTACCACAAAATACTAAAAGAATCGGGAATGCTCTGGGTGGAATTCCTTTCTTAGATCTTGCCCCGTACCCTTACACTCTTCAAAGACAACCACACACTAATCACAAAAACTTTTGTGATTAGTTAGTAATTAAAAGAGGGAAAATATGTGTGTGTTTTAAGAAAAATAGTTTTTTTTCCTTTAGCCTTTCTGTCTTGTTCATGTACACATATGAATGAAATGTTTACAAATTATTTTCTTTCTTTTTAAATAAACAGATAAAATTGTGTGTGCTTATCATGTACAACATAATGTTTTGAAATATATATACACTGTGGCAAAATGTTTAGATAGAGGCAAATGTCCGTTGATTTTTCAGCACTTGGCCAAAAATTGAATACATAGCAATGGCATTCAGGCAAATGTCCATGTGAAGCCAAAGTATTTCAAATTAGATCAATTATTCTCCCAGCTCAGCCTTGTCTCTTTAATCAAACGGGGTCTAGCAACACACTGCTTCAATTAGAGCTATTCAGAAATAGGCCTAAGTGTTCTGATCTCTACTTAAAATCAGTAATGTACATTAGGTATAAAAAATTGGGGGGAAGTAATATTTTTATTGTTTTTAGTAAAATAAAAAAATTGAAAAGTACCATATGCATAGGACTAGCCTACTGAATGTAAAAAAACACAATTTACACATCATAAATTTAAAGCATATTTAGGTTCAATGGTAATTAACTAAAAAATGATAACCCAGGTTCAATTATCCATCTGTTTTAGAGGACTTGCTATTTTCACCTTAAGGTTCATGTAGAAGAATTATCTGATTATTACATGTGCTTGCCATTTGCCTCACAGAGTGCTCAGAAGAGTCTTTTAAACAAAGGTGTCCATGCAAGTAGCCTTTTCTTATCTGCCTAAGTGGCATGACTTTAGAACTAAACCCTATACAACAAAACTTCAGCCAATTTTTCTTTTGAAATGAGCATAGTTATTTTAAAATTAGACAAGCTTGAGACTTGACTGGGATGTAACTGAGCCCACAGCTATGTTAAACTTGAAGCAAGTATTACATACATATATTATAGAGGATTACACACTTTAATTATGCAGGTCAGCACTTAAGGTAAGTAGTATTTCTTTCTTGCTCATTTCACATTTACATTTTGCTTGCTGATTTCAGCACTCACTTCTCTAAACAGGCATGCATTTTCTAAAGTGCAAAATCAAATGCACCTAACTACTATTTAAATAGCATTTATCCATTGGTTTGAAGTATCAAATGAATAGAACATCCCCGAGCCATGTGGCTTCTGGAAGTTGTGGCAGTAAAACAATAGAAGCAAACCTTAGCCATATAGAGCTATTTTTAAGATAAAAATAAAATTTCTTCGTATTTTCCCATACTATTTATGTTAGAAATAACAACCTTGAGGGAAAAAATAGATGAAAAAGTTAGCTTTTCTCTTCTAGTTTTCTCTTTTCTCTTCCATATCCCCATAATCCTTCTTTTATTTTTTATTTTTTGTCTAGGTTTATCTTTATACCCACAGCAGAATATATTTGCATTTAATGGCATCTATACATACTGTAGATATCTAAGATATCTAAGATATTTGGCTATGATACTACATGTGGGTATAGATAGATAGAGGATAGATAAATTTTCTTTTCCCTTGCAAACAAAACTCAATCATAAACTCATTTAATTTAGATTAACTACGTTCTGAGGTAATTCCATTACATAAAATATGTTTATGCCACATGTATTTTGACTATATGTACTGCTAATAAGAACCTTTGAATTTGCTGTGAGAAATCAATACTGATTGCTTTACTACCACAGTTGTGAATATACTGGAGACAAGGTACACGATTCAATTCCAGATGTAGAAATATAGTAGCTTTGATCTCTACGTTGCAGTAAGCTACAAATGCACAATTTTTAAGAGGAATTTCTCATTAGTAATAAGTAAAACTAAATTATTCATGTCATCTAAACAGTGAAGAAGAGACAGCCTGAACTCATAGGGATGTTTATCTCATATGGAAAGTCATACCAAGAGGCCTAAGTAGTTAGTGAAACTCATCTTTTTCAACAGAAATATGTCATTTAGAGAAAGAGTACACTAGCCCAAAAAATCATTGTAATCACCAGTGATGGGGTAACTTCTTCTTTGGCTAAATTAATCAAGTTTGAAAAGTTACTGAAAATATGAAATCAAAGTTTAAAACGCCTCTGACTGCTTAGGATTGCCAAATAGTGATAACTGTTCTCACAACTTCTAGACTTCAAAGCCCGTAACTGTGCTCTTTTCTCTGTTTCAATCATACATTAGCAGACTCCACCTTTACACTGCATAATCTGTTAAGTGAAATAAGCCAGACATAGACAGACAAGTAATGAATGTGCTCTCTCCTACATAGAAGTTAAAAAAAAAGTCAACCTAAATGTGAAACGGTGATTACTTAAGGCTGGGAAGGGGTGCAGGTAGTTGGATAAAGGGAGGCTGAATGCAGTGACTGCATACTTTATGCAGGTTCTGAAATATCACACTGAATCCCAATTAGATAAGTATAATTAATCAAAAATAAAACAAAATTGATTTTGAGTTTTAGCTTCCTTTCTCTCATCACTAACTTCTTTCTTTACTACTAATAAACAAATTCGGATCTCTTACCTGCTCCTCTCCTCACCCATACCCACAACTCAAAATTTCTTCCCTCTGAGCCGCTCTTTTTCTGACCTGTCCATCAAAATTCTTCTCTTGTGTTAAGTGGGCTCAGTTCAATTCCCATCTCCTTGATGACATTGTCCCTATGAGGATGGAAATTTTTCTACTTCTTTAGAATCTAAAATCATTTTAGTAACTTTATAAAGTCCTTTCCATATATATTCTATCTATCTGCATTAATTTCCTTGTACAGATACATTTACCTTTTTTCTCAACTTGTATAATTCTGGAAGAAAACCATATGCCTTCCTCTTCTTTGTATCTACAGTGCAGAAAAACTTTTTTTATAGTATGTGTTCAAAATATTCTTGTTTAATGAAAAATTGTAATTTTTCTTTTCTTCCTCTGTACCATTGGCTTACCTGTAAGCATACTACATGTAAAATGGTTATCTACAAAGTAATGGCCTACTATAGTAAACAAAATATATTTATTCTGTGTTATATGCCTTTACAGAATTTTATAGAAAATTTTAATTTTCCTGTCTCTTACAAAAGTAAAATCTTCCCATAAGGTTTTCATATGTATTTCTTAATTCTCTAAAAAAAAAGAGGGAAAGGAAAGAGGAGAAATATATGGTATTATTCACTGCACAGAAAGTTAGCTCACCAAGCATATATGTTGCCAGATATAAGTAAACAACACTAGACTTAAATCATACCTTTGCTCTGGAAAACAATTTCATCATTTCTTATAAAATTAAATTTACATTTTCCATGCAATCCATGAATTCCAGATCTAGATAAATATGAGAACTAAAAACACATCCATAAGAGATTTATACATGACTTGTTTATCTCAACTCTATTCATAACAGTTAAAAATTGGAAACATTCTAAATGTCACTATAATGGTTTGGATTTAAAATGCTCCCCTAGCCCTGATGGAAACAAGATAGCAATATTGGAAGCAGGGCTTAATTGCTATGAAGGGGGCACTGGGAGTGTGGCCTTGGGGATTTACATAGTCTCTTCTCCCATACTCTCTCTCTCCGTGCTCCCATCTTCCCTGATGTGAGAATGGAGCCTCGCCCTTGCCCTCTTTCTGTTTCCTGCCACCATGCCCTGGGCTCCACAGACCCAGGCTCACATGGACTGAACCTCTAAATCTCCAGAACTGTGAGCAAACAAATCTTCCTTCCTCTAATTTTTGTGGTCAGTCATTTTGGATTATAGCAGTCAGAATATTGACCGAGACTGTCACCAACAGGTGAACTCATTAAAAATTGAGATAAATTGATACATTGGAAACTTTTGGCAGTTAAAGGAACAGATATTGATGAACACAAAAACATAGATGATTTTTATATAGACACTAGACTGGTCAAAAGAAGACAGACCCCAAAACTACATAGTTGGTAATTCATACAAAAGGAAGTCTAGTGCAGATGAAGTTCATTGGATGAGTGTGAGGGTATGGGAGCGGAGAGCACAGGGCCAGCAAGGACCTTCTGGAAACATAGAAATGTTTTATTTCACAACTGGGGAGGCTGCTGCATGAGTATTTACATATATCAAAAGTCATCTACCCATCTACCTGTATACTTGTGTGAATTTATTGTATATAAATTATACGTCAAGAAGTTGTTTTAAAGAAGTGACTGTGCCTTTATGTCATATGTTAAGTATCTTATAGTCCACAAAAGCCTCCTTTCCTCAGTTATAGAATCATAACTGCAATGATCATAGTCTTCAGGAAATAGTTGAAACAAAGTGAATAAAATGACAGACACTATCCCTTTGATAGAATAGAAAAATGGCTATAGCTTATGTAAGCCAAATGGACAGAAGAGGTTTAAGCTCAATGTACAAACTGTGTTTTCCAAAGAAAATTATACACATCTGCATAAATATGTGTAATTGAAATAATTATCAAATTATATATCAGAAAACAACAGTGGTTTAACTGGAAGTCATTAATTAGGCCAGGGCTCTATGTGATAATTACCAGGAAGGTGACTTTTAAAAACAGTGCTTTTACATGGCTTAACAGTTACACTATAGAAAATTATGAGCCAGAATGTAATGCATAATACCGAAAGATTCAGAAGTTACCTGGTTTCTAAAACTTTATACCACCATTCATATGAGTACTGAGCAACCAGTTTCTAACTGTACAAAATGGCTCATTATTTCATTTAGCTTATTGACTCTTTCATCAATTAAAATGTGCATATAAGCCAAAGAAAACCGTACATGATTTGGGAAAGAGACACTATTCTGTTAACTCCCACACATACAAAAGAAGCCTAATCTTAAACAGCTGTCTTTCCTTTAACTAAATTAACAATGCTTATTATATTCTGGCTTCCAGATGCAGAAAAACATGCCTCATGTTAATATGCCTAGTTTCTTCTCTGGCAATAACGCTAAGCAACTCAGCAGGAAATTCAACCTCCACATACTCCTATCTGGGAAGATAGAGACAAAGATTCAAAGTGATTCTCTGAATTACTTTATTGTGAAATTAAATAGCTTATTAAAACTGATGTCAAGGGCATTTCTATGCCAAATTTGTTGCTATCAGTTATGAACAAGATGTCCTCAAATGAAGCTCAAGAACTAAGACTGTGGGTAGCATACTGATGAAACAGAAACCTGTCTTTTGAGGTAGTTACTAACTCTCTGACCTTTTTCTCTCCAGGCAGGAAAGAGGAGGAGGAGATGTGGCAATGTTTAGGAAACACAGCTAGTGGGTGATCTTGACCTGGATGAATTTACAGGTTCCCCTCATCAATGTGGACTGAGTAGACATGTCTTGGACTTGTGTCCCTGAGTCTCAGAGCCTTGAGGAAGTGGTGGTTCCAAAACTTACAGCTTGAAGATGATGATAGGGCCATTGCTCCTGTGAGTCTGGCTCTGTAAGGACTCCTTTGAACTGATAAAAACAAATCACCTGCAGCTGCATGCCCACTTGTGGGATCTTCTAGGGATGGGTGACACCTCAGTATCCAACCTCCTTAGAATCAAAGTATGCTGTCTTCATCTCCCCCTTCAGCCCAGATTCCTCCTTCCCCATCCCCCAGGACAGTAGCTCTGCCACCAAATCCCAGAAGCATGTAATCTAGGAAAAGATTCTATTATCACTAAGCCTCTTTCCCCTGAGTTGGAGACAAAAGAAGTATTTTAATTTCACTCTTTAAAAGAGAAAGACATTCTGAGCATTATGTAAAATACTTAATTTTCTAAGAGAGCCTTTATAAAAAAAAGTATAGAATAAAAGAAAGTTGCAATAGAAAGCTACAATTACAGCTTAAGATCCACAAAGGCTTTAGAAAAACATTTATAATCCATAAATTTTATCTCATTTTATCCAATAATTACAAATACACTAAGAAATATTTTCAAATGATTTCCAAAAGAAAAAAAATATCCACCATGAATGCAAGCAGTGGAGTTTAAACAGAACTCTTCTATACAACAACTATGTAAATCAATGGTAGTTTCTTTAAAACAGAATTGAAAGTGCACATAATGCATTTTAATTCAGAATATACAAAGACACTAAGATATGTAATTCTACTAAATGTCAACTATTCTGGAACCCACTTATTGTGGAGTCAGATGTAATGAAATTCCATTTACAGTGAAGTAGAATGGAAGTTTAAAATTACGTCAATGGAATGTAATGCACAAAACACAATTCCAGTAATCGTGAATGTCTTATTTGAAAGAAATCTTGGCAAAACGATGATTTCAGTGTTAGTGTCCTGTAGCCTTCCAATAAACAGAACTCACAGACTTTAACATCAATATTTCATAAAGTGAATTATAACAAGTTCAATAATCTAATGTATAAAACCATACACATATCATAAAAAACAAAACGTGTATGTTAATATGAAATAACAGTGTACATTATAAATCGTTTCTAGTCATATTTATGAATACAATATAAAATGAATTAAACAATTACATGAAGGAAAGGGTAACAATTATCTTAAACACATGTTTCACTCTGGGGAACATGAGAAACCAGCATTTTTTTTACTAAACAAAAAAATATTGTGATTCAATTCTAAGTTCTAACCCTATCATCTCTAAATATTGTTACACAGCTTCAATCTTCACATTGGCTTTCTCTTTTAAAAAAATTGCTACTTTACTTAGTGGAATGAAGAATTTATATAGAGCTAAAATACATGACTGGGATTTAGAATATGTGGGATCCTATTTCTATCTCTTCTTATTTTTATCAGGCTAATTCATTCATTTCTAGCACTGATCTCCTTTATTCCAGCTGTAGGTATGTACTGTCTTATACAACACAATATTCAAAAGCTTTATGAAAGAGGCATAGAAATGGTGATGAAGATTAAACCTCCTTGATCACAGATGCTACAAATATAAAGAATATAATAATAACATGATAGACTTAATTACGGGAGACGTAATTAAAACCATCAGATAGAATTTGATTTTATCTCCCCTTGGAAATCATGTTATATAGTTACTTAAATTTATTTTTTTAAATGTGCTTTTATTAGTGCATTATAGTCTCACATCAAAATGAAAATCAAGTTGACAGTAACATACATGCACACAGCACTTGGTGCCCCCCCGCCTCCCCATTCCCACGCCCCAGTACAGAGTACTGAGATTGACGTTGGTATATTCTCATATGTACTCATGGTCGATGGTAGTAATTCCATTAATGAACTTCATTCTTCCCCTTCCTTTCCCCTTCCCTTAGACCACTTCCCTGTCTCCACTGAGGCTTCTCCACCATTGTCTGGAGTCCCTCTTGTATCTCAACTACTCCCTAGCTTGCGCATATTAGAGAAAACATACAACCCTTCTCTCTGTGATTGGCTGATCTCACTTAACATAATGTTCTCCAGGTCCTTCCATTTTCTTGAAAATGACATAATTTTGTTCTTCTTTATTGCTGAGTAGGATTCCATTGTGTGTACTTCCCATAGTGTTGTAATCCATTTACAACATGGATTGGACTAAACATATAAACTAAATACCTGGATGGACATATAGGTATTTAGTTTATATGTTCTGTATTAGTCGGCTCTGTGTCACTATAATAAAATACTGGACACAGGCTACTGACAAAGTAAGAGATTAGTCTTTGTTCATGGATCTTGAGGTTCAATTCTAAGATCAGGCAGCCCTTTTGGTTTGGTCCTCTTGCAAAGGTGACACAATATGGTATAATCACGTATTGGAGTGAATTTCACATCTTGAATCAGAGAGCAAAGAGAAAGAACAGCTGAGGTTTCACAGCCTCTTTGAGGGCATGCTCCCAAGGACCTCCCACTAGGTCTTACCTCTTAAGGGGCCACACCACTTCCCAATACTGCCACTCTGGGGACCAAGGCTTACATATGGACTTTTTGGGACACCCATTCAAACCACAGCAGGTTCTAACTAAAAGTTATATTAGCTGATCACTGAAAATAAATTTCAAAATTAAATAAATTCCCAATCTTCACAGAATATTTAATTTAAAACAAACTTACCAGTCTGCTAATAATTCTACAGTTGACTACAGAGCTTCTTCATTATTTGATTCCTATTGTCTTTTCAATCACTTTACTGTTTCTTTATTCATGAAGAATACATATCAAGAGAACAAAAATTAATGAATGCCACTTTTCCATTCCTTTTAAATATTTCCAATTGCAAATGTTGCCATGGCCTGGTGAGTTCATATAGAATTCAATCATAAGGTGATTCCATGAGTATTTAAAAAAGAAAATGCATGAAATTTTGAGACAAAGTCTACCTCTTTCATATTCTCAGCACATAAACATATTAATCAAGTGAGAAAAATAAGAATAAATTAAAATGCATAAAATGATAAAAAATTTACACTATACATTGTGATCAGTGGGGCTAAAGTGACAGAAGTAATCAGACAAAAGTGGATTCATTAATAAAAACCTGGAGGAAATACATTTTTAGCTCTTGTTGAAAGAGGGAAAGAATAAGTTATGACATTCAAAAGTAGGGTGTGCTAAGAAAAAAGGAAGCTGTTTTTGTTTTATAATTAAGCTTAGTAAAGGCATGAAGGGAGACTGATTTTTGCAAAAAGTGGGTGAAAACATCATTTGGAAAAAGAGAATCATGTTCAGGTGAACACTGAAAGTGTGGAAGATTTAGTGAGGAACTTGGTAGGTAGCCTTGATTATTAGCTCTATAATGCATTTAAAATAGCCATTAAACTCTTAGCATCATCACTTACATATAAACATTTCATTGAAACATGTTTTAGCAGTCCATGATCTTACACCTTTCCTTCATGTCCTCCTAATTCTATGTTTATTTCTCCTCTCTATACTGAGTAAATGCCTACTTCCGAGAGCATCATAAATCTTAACTACTTTTTTATATATTTAAATGCCTGTAAGTATGAAGTAAATGTTCCTTCCTAAAAGTTAGCTCTTTCTTCTCTCCTGTTTTCATCATTCAGAGTTTCTTGTGACTACCCTAGGTGCCAGGCTCGGTTATGAAGTGAAGATACAGTAATAACACAACTGACCTGGGTCCTGCTCTCAAAGCTCTTATCCTGTCCCCAGTTCTCTTACATTCACAACTAAGAGAAGAATCTCTCATTTGCTAAAGGGGCTGGGTCTGTCTTGCCTTTTTTTTTATACTTTTATTGGTGCATTATAGTCTCACATCATAATGTAGTTCATAGTGTAGTGACATACATTTACTCAGCACTTGATGTGTTTTCCCCCCAGCTCCCTCCCATTCCCCAAACCCTTCCCCATACAGAACATTGAGATTGACATTGGTATTCTCACATATGTACATAATGTCAATGGAAGTGATTCCTTCATTAATCCTCTCTCTCCCACCACTCCCACTTCCCCTAGACCACCTCCCTGGCTCCACTGGAGTGTCTCCTCCATTATCTAAAGTCCCTTTGGTATCCCAATTACTCCCTAGCTTCCCCATATGAGAGAAAACATATGACCCTTCACTTTCTGTGACTGGCTAATCTCACTTAACATAATGTTCTCCAGGTCCATTCATTTTCCTACAAAATGACATTATTTTGTTCTTTATTGCTGAGTAGAATTCCATTGTGTGTATATCCCATAATTTTGTAATCTATTCATCTGTTGGTGGACACCTAGATTGGTTCTATAATTTGGCTGTTGTGAACTGTGCTGCAATAAACATGGATATGCATATATTACTATAGTTTTCTGATTTCAGTCTCTTTAGAAAGATACCCAGGATTGGTATTCCTGGATCATATGGTAGATCCATTCCCAATTTGCTGAGGAATCTCCACAATGATTTCCATAGTGGCTGAACTAATTTGCAACCCCACCAACAGTATAGAAGAGTTCCTATTTCCCCACATCCTCTCCAGCATTTATTGTTTGACTTCTTGATGATTGCCATTCTGATTGGGGTTAGACAGGATCTCAGTGTAGTTTTGATTTACATCTCCCTGATTGGTAATGATGTTAATATTTTTTTCATGTATTTATTGTCCATTTGTATCTCTTCTTTTGTTAAGTGTCTATTTAGTTCAATTGCCCATTTCTTGATTGGGTTATTTTTTTACTGTTATGTTTTTGTTTTTTTTTTTTTGCTGTACCGGGGATTGAACCCAGGGGCTACAACCCTGGCCCTATTTTTTATCCTTTATTTTGAAACCGGGTCTCATGAAGTTGCGGAGTCTCACTAAGGAGAGAGAGAGAGAGAGAGAGAGAGAGAGAGAGAGAGAGAGCTGAGGCTGGCTGCGAACCCGGATCCTCCAGTCTCCGCCTCCCAAAGTACTGGGATTACAAGTGTGCACCACCACGCC
>PVJS01032219.1:0-22920 GCA_004027185.1 Glis glis | reverse complement strand
GAGAGAGAGAGAGAGAGAGAGAGAGAGAGAGAGAGCTGAGGCTGGCCACGAACCTCCGGTCTCTGCCTCCCAAAGTACTGGGATTACAAGCATGCGCCACCACGCCCGGCCCCTGCTGAGCTTTTTATACATTAGTCTTTTACTAGATACATGATTTGCAAATGTTTTCTATAAACCTGTGGCTTTTCTTTTCAAAGAACAAAATGTTTAATTTTAATAAAGTCCAATTTACATTTTTTCCTCATGGATCATGCTTTTTGTTTGTGTCTGAAAACCCAAGGCCATACATATGTCATTTAATATTTTCTCCAAAAAGTTTTATATTTTACATTTACATCTATGATCCATTCTAAATTAAGTTTTAAGATATGAGATATGTTTCTAGGGTATTTTTTTTTTGAGGTACCGGGGATTGAACGCAGGGGCGTTCTACCTCCGCGCTACACCCCCGGCCCTATTTTTTTATGCTTTATTTTTGAAACCGGGTCTCATGAAGTTGTGGAGGGCCTCACTAAGGATAGAGAGAGAGAGAGAGGGAGAGACAGAGAGAGAGCTGAGGTTGGCCGCGAACCCGTATCCTCCGGTCTCCACCTCCCAAAGTACTGGGATTACAAGCGTGCGCCACCATGCCCAGCAAGGGTCTATTTTTTAATATGTGGAAGTCCAATGATCTAGCACCATTTTTAAGAAACTATAATTTTCAAGTATTTACTAAAGATACATTTAATTAATTGTAAACTATCTTTAGAAACAGAAAAACATATGATGCTTAATGATGATGATACATGTATTAGTTTCTCAGGGCTACCATAACAAATTACAACAAACTGGGTGGTTCAAAACAGCCAGAGTTTTGCAGGCCCTAAGTACAAAAGCAAGATACAGGCAGGGTTGGCTCCTTTTGGAGACTCTGAGGGAAAATCCACTCTAAGCTTCTTTCTGTGATTCTGGTGGCTACCCACAATCCTTGGCATTCCTTGGCTTGAAGATGCATGACTTCAGTTTCTAACTTTTCTTTACATTGACTTTTCTTCTGTGAGATCTCTTCTCTATAAGAACCTCTGTTATTGCATTTAGGGTCCAATCTAGTCCAGGATAATTTCATTGTGACCATTTTTCCAAATAATGCCACATTCACAGGTTCTGGGTGGGTGGTTATTGAGGGATCCACTGTGTAATTCGATATAGTACATATCAGGCATATTGATGATGGAGTCGAGATTAAGTTTTGCATAATTAAAATATGCAGTGTGGGACAGATACACTTTACTTCACAGTAGATAGGAGTCATACTTTTTATGCCATTTTGAAATTTTCATTTTGGCATATTATTATCTGCTTACCTATCAGCATAATAAGAAATGTGTTTCATTTCAATTATTCAAGCAGAAAAATTGATTTCCTGAATATTAAATATAAATATTTTACATTTTTATCACAAGTTAAATCGTTTTGTATTAAAAGATAATAATTTAAAAGCAAAATTATAGATATTTTGGGAAGACAACAATGGCAGTGAATATGTCTTATAATTTCCCAAACTTATGTGGAGAAATAAATAGAATAACTACAACATAAAAACTTTTAAAAAGTCCACCAACACTGACAAAAAGTAAGTGATAACCATTTTCACCAACTCCAAAATATGAAGTAGTGGAGAAACCACCCTCCTCTACTAGATTATGAAGAATCAAAACTGTGTAAAGCCAAGACAACAGAGCTTCTGGCAGTTTTGAGAATGAGAGTAACCCCCAACTTTCCTACAGAAAATCAGTAGAAAGTGTTGAAAATCTCATGTGACAATAGCAACTAAAACTGGAGTGACAATTGCAAACTTCCATTTATGGAGAAGAATAAAAAACACATGGTAAGGTGAAATGTCATGGATCTATCCAGGTCCTATGAACTGAAATTAGCACTTGGAACTTATATCTTCTCTTTAGCTATCATTACCAGGTTTTAAGCAGTGTGTAAAGACATCAGAGGCAAGCATAGCTCACAAGATTCCCCACTCAACGAGATTTGAAGTTCTTCAGTTTTACTTAGCATTAATGATCCTCATTTCTGGCATGAATACAAGATGACAAACTAATCTTAGTTTTACCTGGCAGCGAGCGCTCCAGGCAAAAAGCAAGAAGGAAAACTGCATAATCACTGAAAAATATTAAGCTGTTCATGTGACCTGACTTTTTCTTCCCGTCCATTTCTGAATATCTTACCATGAAGAGATGGCTTTTTGTGTTCTCATTCCATACATACTTTTAAAATTAACTTGTAATATCTTTGTTTAAGCACCTTTGCTTTTCAACCTTTTAAATTACCTAACATTCTCTAAAGTCACTGTGTTCTTTTAGTAGGAGTTTAATTAATCCTTACAGTCCTTAAATTGTATTCACTATGGTCATAAGACAAGGGAAGAGTCCTGTGGACATAGTATTGAATATGTAGTAGAGAGAATTATTAGTGGGGAATAATCCTCAAAGACATAGGAGAATGATGTAAGTAATATATTAACGTGGATAGTTTCATGAACTTTCTATGTGGTAATCTGCTTGCAGGCTTTGGTTTGTCTTCCTTATATCCCAAAGCTTGGCATAATGCTTGGCCTATAATATAATTACTCAATGCATTTGTTTTTAGATAAATTTAGAAAATAAGGAGAAGGACATTTAACAGTTGCATGCCCTATTGTGTATTTGACTCATCTAAGGAGACAAGAATAAAACAAAAATAAAATGATGAAATGGATAAAAATAGAGAATTGTTTGACATAGGTTACTTGAAGAATAGAGAGACAGGAATATATGACATTTTAAAAAATCATAGAATAGAAGTGAGGGTGAAGTTGAAGCTGAGTAAAATGAATGCTAAGAAAAAGGTAAAAAGAATTTAATGTTCAATTAGAGTAAGATTGTTCCCTGACCATTTCTATAGCTATTTATTATGTTGCTTTGTGTTTAAAGAAAAATTTTTGAGCTCTTAAGTCAAGCAAAATTTATTTTCTAAAATTTTCCACCATGAGTAAGGTTTCTGTACTCTAAGAATGAAATCTATTTCTAAAAAGATTAATAGACAAAAAATGAGGGAAGATCCTCTATAGAACTGTAATGGAGAATCGACAATTACAGGAGCAAAGAAAATACCGAAACAGATTCTGATGCCAACATATGTTACTTCATAATATGTCTGAAAAGGCATAAAAAGGAAAGTATTAATGAAGTAAAAGAATTTGATGGCATAATTAGAAAGCCATAAAGGTGAATAAATAGCAAAAATGTTTTATTGATTAATTTCATATCTTTTCAAAAACTTCAGGAATGTAACCATTGTTTTGGAACCAAAATCATGCAAGATATTGGAGAAATGCTGTGACAGAGCACACCAATCCTCAAGTGAATTAATGTTTAATTGTTGAAACTCAACAGATATCCTATTTCTAAAATTTAAAAAAATCATATATAATGAATATACAGAACTATAATGTTTTAGTTATGCTGACATGATTTTTTCAATTTATGTTTTCTTACATTGGTTTTCTTCATTTTTCTTTGATTGTAAAGTAGTACTAAAAAGCCTGTGCATACATAACATCCTGTCCTGGTTCCATCAGGGCTTCTTGAAGACATATTTGATTTCAGAACTTGAGCAGACACTATGGAAGATGAACTTGGAGCATCTTTTAGTACCAGAAGGTTTAAAAATATCATGATAAAACATTTGTCAAACAAGCACATTAATAGGACTATATCAAAGGGACTCTGAAGTCAAGTGAAAGATTTGTCAGTGGCCAAAGCTGAAAGAATGTGAGCAACAAAGTAAAATAATATTGTAGCTAAACCAAAATATAAAATAAATATCCACAAGTCCATAATGACATAAATGAGGGGCTGAGTAAATAAATAAATGGGAAAGAACAGACAAAACTCTTGTACAGATATTTTTCAAATAATTAATGTAGATACTTTGCCCTTGAGGAAACATAGCATAACTCCTCACTCCTTAAATGTTGTCTGCAAGTAGTGACTTCCTTCCAAAGAGTACAATATGGAAAGGGGGAAAAAGAGTAACTTTACGGTGGAGAAACCTGACAAGCAGTACCTCACACAGGTGATCAATGTAGACAAGAGCAATGGTAAGTCACAGGATGCAATGATAATGGCAACTTACCTTAGTTTTCAATATCCTGTATGTGGAAGGAGGGGGGAGTGGAGAGGGAGTGGAGGAAAGCCCACCAAGTGCTATGTGCATGTATGTCACTATCACTATGAACTACATTATGATGTGAGACTGTAATGCACCAATAAAAGTATAAAAATAAAATAAATAAGGTCACAGGTGCAAGCCATTGGAAGTAAAAAAATCCTTTAATTAGTTAATTAATTAATTAATTAATTTTTGTGGCACTTGAGATTGAACCCAGGGGCATCTCCATCCCTAATTTTAGTTTTTATTTTAGTACAGGTTTTCACTAAGTTGCTGAGGCTAGCCATAAACCAGTGATTCGCAACCATGCCCAGCTCAATTCCTTTAACTTTCATAAGATTTCAGTGAACACATATTCTAAAAGCTTAAACTTATAAATATGTATTATATAATATATATTATATATTATGCTTAGGTATTTGTTTATTTTAAGCCAATAAAATCCAAACACAAGGGCTTTCTTACATCACAGATAAATTTAAAAGAAAGCAAAAAACTGAGGAAGAGAGGTTTAAAGAAAATGAACAGGAGATCCTAAGTCAAACATCCTTATATTATTTTTCTGTTGAAATATCTTTTGGAATTTTTTATGGCTGTTTCTGATTTTCCCCCAGTTTCTTCAGTGCTTCTTCATCAAAGGTTTCTTTAATTTTTACAAGCTGATGTCTTGGGGTCTACATGAGAGTGTTCCAGGAGTACACATAGCGCCTGTTGTGATAAATATCGCACATCTTTCAGGAGCATGGGTTTTACTGCAATTGGGAAAGAATGTAACTGAAAAAGGTCCAACTCTCTGGCTGCTTAGTGAAGCTAAATATTTGAGAGACAGATGATGAGGAGAGAAAGTGTTGTTGGCAATAAGCTGAAAGCAGAAAGACCACTAACTGTCCCCCTGAGAACTAAGGGAGATCATAGAAAGGCAACTTTTGCTGGAGAAGATAGTGAAGTGCAACTTTCACAGAACACCTTTAATCCATTAGATGACTTCAATCAGATGTGCCAACTATGACAAATCTAGTGTGAAACTAATGGTACATTGCTCAGCTGTGCATCCTACAAAATTGCTGATTACTAAAACCAACTAAAAGCAAGTGCATGCAGCTCGACGGTTTATTTAGGTTTTTCCTTGGTTACAAGAAGAGTACCAAACTGCAATAAAAATATAATAAAATTATAAAGACCTTATTTTCTGATAAAATACAACCTACAAAAGATTTCTGTGAATGTCTCTGTTCCCAGAATCTCCAGAAATATTAATTCTCACTTCATTGCCCTCGGGCACTTGAAGAGTCTTGAGAAACTCTGCCAGAGGAGCTAAGATCATTCATACAACAAGCCTCCCTTGGAATCACAAAATCTTTCATTGCAAATAATCTCTGAGAAAATTCATCTTTCAGGACATTCATGCTTACATGAGAAAAGTCAGAGTTCAATACTGGTTTAAATACAGTATTTCTCTGAAACTGTAGGTCAGTCTCTAAGGCAAAACTTTTTTATTCATCACAGAGTTTCAGTCAATCACTTAAATTAGTCAGAGTCCCATGAATAAGAACCATTTTGCAATAATTAACTTCTGTGAAAATTTTCCAAAATATATTTATTAAATTATTTGGAGTCATTTCACAAAAATCAGTGATCTGTATCTTAACAATTGCAACACATTTATATGTCCAACTTTTCATTTGAGTCAGATGTTATTCTTTAGTTTCATAAAATAACAAGTCTAATGTAATAGTTATAAGCTATGTATGGAGATGTGGCTTTTCATGTACAATAACAAGGAACACAATAAAAAATCACAGGGTCAATCAAACTGCTTTATTTTGTCATTGGAATCTCTTCCTTTCTTGTGTGTTTTGTTTGTATTCAATGACTCTTTGTTTTTAAGTTTGAATATATGCAGTACAAAGAAATATTAGATTAGGATATAAATAGAAGGCTTTGTGGGAAATAATGGAAAAGTTTGGAGGGATACTAATGGGCGACAGAAAATAAAATGAAAGTGAATGTGTGGTTTAGACCAGGCAGCACCCTTGGGTTATTGTCATGGTTGCACTGAGAATGTTAGACTAGAGCTGATCAACAAAGGAAAGACAGCATTTTTAGGTTAAGAATGACAGTGAGGTAATGAGTAAGCAGTGACCAATTAAAGTGGGCTCTTTGGAGATGTCGTCTCTTGCTCTAATAATAAAGGAGTACTTAAAAAGTTAGTTGATTCTTAGCTCTATTTTTAAAAAGACTTTAGACTTATATAACAGTATACCTTCTGGTTTGCTTCCCACATTTCTTTATGCATTACTTTTGCCAGTAATTCCATATGTTTCTGACATCTTGAGTTCCAAACCTTGCTTCTCTCTCCCTCTCTCTCTCTCTCTCTCTCTCTCTCTCTCTCTCTCTCTCCCTCTCTTTGTATTATCTTGTCTTTAGGAACTATCTGAACAGATTCACAAAGTTGATTGCCAGTGCAAGACTTCTGAGCTCAGGGCTATACGATCCAGCTGCTTTTTTAATATGTTCACTTAGATGCCTCATGGCCATCTCACAACTTCAGATGACCAAAATTAAAATTAATTTTCCATATTGAATTTCTTTATACCTCAGTCTTTCACAAATCTGTGAATCATACTATCAACTCAGTTTCTCATATCAGAAAAATGGGATTTCTTTTTGAGGAGGAATCTCTATGACTATTACTCTTCATATAATAACTTTTGTTTTACCTCCAGAATATTAAAAAAACGTTTTTTACTTCTCTCCATGTATATTCCCTCAGTTAATTCCCGCAGTTTTCACCTGGACCACTCTAACAATTTCCTGACTTTCCTGTTTCACTTGTGGCGTCTTGCAATCTACAGTCACACAGATGCCACAAAGCCTAATTTCAGAAACATAAGGTATATTATGTCACTTTTTTCCTAAAAACCTTTTAATGATTTTGAGATGCTAAGGAAAAACATTTTCATTTTGGCATGTCAGGACTTGTTTTTATTTATTTCATAGTCAATATTAATTCCATAAATATTTATGGAGCATCTGCTATGAAGTATACCACATCAATGTATTGTTGAGTGGTCTAAACATTAAAGTAGTATTAAAAATAATACTATATTTAAGCTTACATTTTAGTAAAAATTGTCACCATAGTGTTAGTGATTATTAAGACTTCACACTTACAATGACATTTAATCCACTCAATAACTGGATGAAAGAGCTAAAACTTCTCACTTAGGAGAAAAGGGGTTCACTTGGGGTTGTATCTTCAAATCAGTACCTTTATACCAGCAAAGTCATATGTTAAATCATCTAATTCTATTTATATCTAAAAGGCCACTATTTCAAAATAAACTCTCTATATTATAATTGTTTTTATTAGAGAAACTGGTTTATTCATGCATATAATCAATAAATACCAATTGAGAAAATATGATGTGGCAAGGATGTAAACAAAATAGGAAAAAAATCCCACTTGCACCGGCAGATTACACTTTAATTGTGGAAACAGAAGAATTATATGATTAACAGGTGAAATATATCAGATGTTGAATAGGTCTGTAAGCTTTAGAAAAGGATGACAGATAGTATTTTGAAATATAGTTTGCATTTGGGTGGTGCGGTAAGAACTCATTGAGAATGAAGTATTTCAATAAAGACCTGGAATAGTAAGAGAGTGAGCCATTTATCTGTGGAAAGAATGGTTTAGAGGGAGGCATGGAAAATAGAAATACCCTGAGGCAGAGTTTTATGTTTTCTTGGAGCAGCAAGCCGACTAGGTGTAGTTGTAAGAAAATGAATGATAGATAGTATGAAATGAAGTCAGGGATATAATGTGATATCTATGGTTTCTTAGAGCTGCCTCAACCAAGTACCACAATCTGGGTAGCTTAAAAAAATTAAAATTTATTGTTTTGCAGTTCTGGAAGCTAGAAGTTTTAAATCAAGTTATAAGCAGGGCCATGATCTCTCTGATCCTTCTTTATAGAAGTTTTTATCTCTTTCCATCGTGTGGTATTTGCTGGCGATACTTGGCATTCCTGAGTTTATGTGGCGTGTTTCCGCTTCCATCTTCACATGGTTGTCTCCCCTGTGTGTGCGTCTATGTATATCTTTTTTCTCTGTTATTAGGACACTCACTTTTTTTCAGTCATTGGATTAGCTGATCCTAATCCAGTATAACCTTTCTGTAACTATATCTACAAGGTTCCTATTTTAAAATAAACTCACTACATTAGTTTCTTAGGAGTCTTGTAACTAACGACCACACATTGAGTGGCTTACTACAACAGAAATTTATTCTCTTTTCAGTTATGGAAAATAAAATTCCAAATCATGGTGTTGTCATACCCATCCTTTTTCTGAAGGCTCCCGAAAGCCTAAATCTTCTAAATCTCTCTTAGATTTTGATACTGCTGGCAATCCTTTGTGTACCTTGCCATACAGATGGAACCAGTTTCTATGTCTGTCAGCACATGGTATCTACCAGTGTGTCTCTCTTTGTATCTATTCTCCTCTTCTAATAAGGGGGCCAGACTTTGGATAACTACCACTCTTATCAAGTATGACCTTATCTTACCTTGATTAGTTCTACAATGGTCTTATTTCCAAATGAGGTCACATGCATAAACACCCAGGGTTAAGACTTGAACATATCAATTTTAGGGAATGTAATTCACCCATAACAGTTACATTCATTTCCAATAATTCTTGCCTACAATATGTGAAAAATGTATCCACCTCATCTGAATAGTTTCCCATTAGTAGCCCATTCCAGCATTGACTCTTAAGTGCCAAATTCAAAAGTCTCAATTTCATCCTCAAAATCAAGCAGATCAAGCATGGGTGAAATTTTGGTGTGGTCCATCCTGGGGTAAAATTTCTCTCCTTCCACAGACCCACAAACCCAGATAACACATAATTTCTTTCTGAAATGCAATGTTGGGGCAAACAGTGGACTGTCTCAGTCTTTTTGGGGTGATATAACAAAATACTATATCCTAGGTAACTTACAAATAATAGAAATTTATTTCTCACAGTTGTAGAGGCTACGGGAGGTTATTGACTGGACACAAGAGGCATCCACCTAATCTCTTCACTGACAGGTCATCCAGCCACACTCTTGGCTCTGTCTCCAGAGCATGCTATCTCAATTTGCTCAGAATTCCCCAGACTACTATGTGCTGGCTCATGTTTGCTTGGCTGTTCTTTTCCCAATTTACTTCCTTTCACTCACATTCTACTATAAGCAGTGAGGAGAAACAAAGTTACATCTTCCACATTTTACCTAAAAATTTCTTTAGCTAGATGTCCAAGTTCAGTGTTTACATGTTGTACTTTCCACTCAAAGTTAGATGGTAACTAGTACAATTTTTCTGCAACTTTATAACAAGAATCAACTTTACTTCAGTGTCCAATCTCATGTTTCGTATCTTCATCTGTGTCCTAACCAGAGCACCTTTAACATCCACTTTATCACCAATAGTATCTTTATGGCAGTGAGGATACTAGGACTTTACTATTCTGTGCCCCAAAACTCCTTCATCTTTTATTTAGTGACCAATTCCCAAATCACTGTAACATTTTTTTTTTTTTGCGGTACCGGGGATTGAACCCAGGGGCGTTCTACCTCCGAGCTACACCCCCGGCCCTATTTTTTATCCTTTACTGAAACCGGGTCTCACGAAGTTGCAGAGGGCCTCACTAAGTAGCTGAGGCTGGCTGCGAACCCGGATCCTCCAGTCTCCGCCTCCCAAGTACTGGGATTACAAGCGTGCACCACCACGCCCGGCTCCACTGTAACATTTTTAAGTATTTGTTCTAGCCACACATTATTTACAGTACTAAAATCTTTATTAGTTTCCTGAGACTCCCTGTAACAAAGTACCATAGGCTTGATGACTTTAAGCAGTAGAAATTTATGATCTCACAGTTATGGAAACCAGATGTTCAGAATCAAGGTCTCTCAGCAGTACTGGTTCCTTCCAGAGTTTCTGAAGGAGAGTCCGTTTCACGTTTCTCTCCTAGCTTCAGGTGATTGCTGACCATTCTTGGCATTGTAGACATATTATTCCCATTTCTTTCTGCATTTTCATATTGCATTCTCCTTTGTGTGCCCCAATTCTATAAATAACAATTCTGTTCTTTATATAAGGAGAATATGATGCTTACATTAGGCTTCAGGCTTACATCCTAAGTCTGGGTTCACCAGAAGTAGACTTTGAGAAAAAGATGCAATTACAAGCAATTTATTTGAGAGGCACTGGAGATGTCAGTAGGAAAGTAGAGAAGTAAAACTGAGAAGGGCAAGAAAACACTAAATGGTGCACTGTAAAGTCAATTGCCAATGTGGACAACCGAAGCTTAACTTCTCGCAGCAATGCAGAGCGTATACTTCAGAGTTACACCACCTCGAGGGCCAGCAAAATTGCTTACCTGTTCATTAATGATTATTCTCTATCTTTGATTAGAGTTACATATAACTGTGCTTTAGCTCTCTTTTATGCAAGGGTTAAACATCTCATTCGATAAACTTATTCAATGAAAATAAATGTTTTTCTTTAAAATTCCATTTATTGTAATAGAGACCACTCTATTCCAATATGAACTAAATTTATATAATACTCAGAATATTCTTGCATCCTTATATCTGTAGGTTTTGTGTCTATCTGTACTGATCCTTGCTTGGTTAGGAAATCATAATTTTATGTAACAGAACAATTGTGGAGCACAGTACCTGGCATGCATTGGCTGCAGGGGCTCCATCATTTGGTGACAAAAATGTAAACATTAACAGTCTTTATAGTATTGAGTACTGTAAATTTCCCCTCAATTTACCAGACCTGGATAAGTAGGACTAGACAAACATTGAAATGAAATATTTCCTTAAAAATATGTTTTTCCATTCCAAATATTTTGATAAAGTCAGAGTCAGGTGTTCTAAATCTACTATTCTGTTATACTCTTTTAAAATTGTGTCCTTAAATGTTACCAAATTTTTTTTATCCTAAAGTCAATGGTAAAATTTTATAGAATACTCAAGCATATAGGGAAACATAATAGACCATAGGGCATTATAACAAGCATCTCATTTAAAATTCATTCAAGGTAGAACATGATTGGAAGTATCAGCAACTGGGGGATACATGTTTATCCTCAATATTGTATGCACCCTGTGTGTAATTGATCAGAAGTGCTCCAATTCAGTTGTTAAATATCTTTTATTTGGCTTTACAATATTATTAGAGATTATTGACATTGGAAAAAACAATAGCATGATATGACAAGATTTCCCTTGTATTTTATGTTGCATCCATACAATTTTAGACAAAGAATTAGTCAGTAAATATATTAGAAATCAAATAGTTCTACTGCTTAGAATCATAAAAAATATGGGCTTCACATCTAAAAATAGTAACATTTCTTAAACACCTTACATTGTGGTTATAAAACAAGAAAATGTTTTTCTATAAAAAGTATATAAAATATCTATACCTACATATATATGTATATGTATATGTATATATATATATACCTATTTTATATATTATAAAATATATAAAATATCCTGCCTAATTGTTATGGGGTGAGTTGTGTTTGATTGAATTCATATGTGGAAGTCTTAACTTCCAGTACCTGAGAATGTGAAGTAGGCCTTAAATGAAATCAATTAAAATGAGACTTTTAGGGTGGGTCCTAATCAAATGTAACTGCTGTCCCTTTGAGAAGACAAAGGAAGAGACATTGGTGACACAGGAACAAAGAGGAAAGCCCATGCTGGGACATAGCTAGAAGGCAGCCATCTGCAAGCCAGAGACAAGCCTCAGAATAAAACCAATCCTCTTGCTGCCTTGGTTTTTTACTTTAAGCCTCTACAATTATAAGACATTTCTGTTGTTTAAATCACCTATTCTGTGGCATTTTGTTATGGCAGCCTTAAGAAAGTAATGCACTAGTAATGAGTTTCTCATATATCTAATCACAAGTTCTCAAGAATTTTAATTCGATAAAATGTGCTTAACACTAAAACCAAACCAAACATAAATCAACTTGTGATGATTTAGAAGAAATTTTAGACACCATTTTATCTCAAGTTGTTACTGTTTTTATAGTATTTCAGAAGTATAAAAATGCTATCAATGAGCATTCCACTTGACTGAATATAATATAAACAGATCTGGATTCTTTATTTATAAATATTGAGTTTGAAATATGATTAAAATGACATCTAGTAATGAATAATTTAGAATAATTAGAGCTAAAATAATTTAGAGCTAAAATAAAATAGCAAATTTGATTTACTATTAAATAAGAAAAATATAGTGTATATTGCTGATTCTAACTATATCATTTGGAATTTTTATTTCTCCTTATTAAGTACTTTGAAGTAAATCTACATTTGATGACATCACAGTGGGTCTTCCATTAATTTCATCTTCAGAAAATAGGGATTTATAAGCGATAGAGCAGAATTAATGGAGGCAAGAGTGCCATAGAATAACTTGTATGATCAGAAAAAACACAAAATACTATAAAAAGGAAATAAAAATAATTTATTGTTCATATACAATCACAAGCCATCATTTATCATAATGATGCATATGTATATGTTCAATATATCTACAAAATATATGTTTACTATATCTACACCTACATATATGTACATACACATTACAACATGCAAATTTAGATAAATTTTCAATTTTCAAACAAAAGTTTAAGCAAGAAAAGAATTTAGAAAATAGTTAATGTTCTAGAAAACAGTGTGGAGCCACAAAAGTTGCACGTGGTCATACTATGACTGTTCATTTCTTCAGCTTCACAGAGAAAGGAATTATCAGAAAGAAATGTTGCAAAGCCTTAATTTGCAGTGATTATCAGAATCAGAGAGACAATGAGCCAATGTAATAAACCTTCTTTAAAGAGTATTCATGTGTGAATTTGAGAATGTAATAGCTAATTTACTGAAAAGATAATTTAATGGTTAAACAAATGAGAGAGTACACAATGAGTGGGTGTTCACTGAATCATAGATGAAGTTATTACACTGTTAACCTAAGGAGCCTTTTTTACCAAATATGAAAGCCAAAAAAAAAAGTTTGGTTAGGTCTACCAAGTAAAAACGTCTGTTTCAGTTAGATCAGGAGATAAAATTCCATCTGTCTCTGTTCAATGAACTTCAACTCACTGGAACAGAACAATATTAAGACATACAGAATACAGAGTACAGAAAGAATTCATGTCTCCTCCTTTCCTTTGTTGCATCTTGACATTCACAAGTGAGATCATGTCTTGATTATTGGTTTATGTGTGAGTTGCAAATGAATTGAGTAGGTTATGTGCATGAGGAAGTGATCATTTTATTCATTGCTTCCTGTTTGTAACACTAAAATTTACTATTCTGTTCCAAATATTTCTCTTGACTATCTTGGATCTAACCCAGACCAACAAAATATTTAGAAACCACATAGTAACATAAATCTGGAGGGTATTACTAAAATTCAACACATTATTATTCAATCAATAGTGTCAGGGATGCTACAGGACTTGCTAGAGTCATTTAAAAAGTACATGCATGTTTTCTAACTTCTTTTTTTTTGTTTTGTTTTATTTTTATTTAGGTTTTTATTTTTCTAGTATACTTTTATTTTTATTTTTATACTATTATGGTGCATTATAGTATCACATCATAATGTAGTTCAGAGTGATAGTAACATACATGCACACAGCACTTGGTGGTCTATTCCCCAGCTCCCTTCCCATCCCCTTCTTCCCATACAGGGTATTGAGATTGACATTGGTATTCTCACATATGTATATAATGTCAATGGAAGTGATTCTTTCATTAATCCTCCCTCTCCCGCCCCTTCCCCTAGACCACCTCCCTGGCTCCACTGAAGTTTCTCCTCTATTATCTGAAGTCCCTCTTGTATCCCAATTACTCCCTAGCTTCCGCATATAAGAGAAAACATATGAATCTTCACTTCCTGTGATTGGCTAACCTCACTTAGCATAATGTTCTCCAGGTCCATCCATTTTCCTACAAATGACATTATTTTTCTCTTCTTTATTGCTGAATAGAATTCTATTGTCTGTATATCCCATAATTTTGCAATCCATTCATCTGTTGATGGACACCTAGGTTGGTTCCAAAATTTGACAATTGTGAATTGTGCTGCTAAAAACATGGATATGCTTTTCTGATTTTCTGATTTCAGTCCCTTGGGAAAGATGCTCAGGAGTAGTATAGCTGGATCATATGGTTGATGCATTCCTGATTTTTCTGAGGAATCTCCACACTGATCTCCATAGTGGATGCACTAATTTGAAGTCCTACCAACAGTGTAGAAGAATTCCTATTTCCCCACATCCTCACTAACATTTATTGTGTTTTGACTTTTTGATGATTGCTATTCTTATTGGGGTGAGATGGAATCTCAGTGTAGTTTTGATTTGCATCTCCTTGATTGCTAATGATGTTGAATATTCTTTCATGTATGTATTGGCCATTTTGTACTTTTCTTTTTTGAAGTGTCTGTTTAGTTCAATTGCCCGTTTCTTGACTGCATTATTTTTTTTTAGTGTTGAGTCTTTTAAGTACTTTGTATATTTTAGATATTAATTCTCTATCAGAGGGATAGCTGGAAAAGATCTTCTCACATCCTGTAGACTCTCTCTCTTTAGGCTCTTGATGGTTTCCTTTGATGAGCAGAAACTTTTTAGTTAAATGCTATCTCATTTATTAATTCTTTTTTAAATTTCTTGAGCTTTGGGGGTCTTATTGAGGAAGTTTCTTCCTGTGCTTATCTGGTGGAGTGTTGAACCTATGCCCTCCTCTAGTAACTTCAAAGTCTCTGGTCTAATTTCAGGTCTTTGATCCATCTCAAGACTCTACTTTTTATTGTAGAGATCTTTTACCTCCTTGGTTAGATTGATTTTTAGGTATTTTATTGTTTTTGAGGTAATTGTGAATGGAATTGTTTCGGGGATTTCTTTCTCAGTGGATTCATTGTTGACATATAGAAAAGCTACTGATTTTTTTAGCTTGATTTTGTATCCCACTACTTTTCAGAATTTGTTAATCAGCTTCTAACTTCTAATCCAGTACTTTCCCACAACATCATGCTACTTTTGCAAGACACTATATTCTTTGTTATATCTACAAAAATTATCAAACAGAATCATTTTGAAGATATGACAAATTTATTTTAAAAATGAAAACTAGGTCTCAAACCTGTAGAAATATTTTACAAAGGTAAAGTAGAGCCTTTCCTCACAATTCCTCATTGTGATAAGATATACATAATAGAAAAGTATTATCCTAACCACTTTTAACTATATATACAGTTCAGTGGTATTAAGTACATTATGTGTAACCTGCACCATTATCAATCTCTAGAACTCTTTTTATCTTACAAAACTGAAACTCTATACCAATTAGATAAAAACTTCCCATTTTCTTCTTCTCACAGACCCTGGCAGTCACTATTCTACTTTTTATCTGTATGAATTTTAGTGGAATCACATATTTGTCTTTTTGTGACTGGTTTATTATAGATAATTTCTTTAAGGTTCGTCCATGTTGTAGCATGTGTCAGAATCTTATGTTTTAAGGCTGAATACTATGCTATTGTATCTCTGTGTCATATTCTGCTTATCCATTATGGACACTTAGGTTGCTTCCACTTTAAGCTATTACGAATAGTGCTTCTATGAACATGAATGTACAAATATCTATTTAAGTCTCTTGCTTTTAATAATTTTGAGCATTTACCCAGAAGTGAGAAATGGAATTGCTGGGTCATATAGTAATTACATTTTTAATTGTTCTAGGTGCCACTATGTTGTTTTCCACAGTCACTGTGCCATATTATATTCCCATCAACAGTGTGTAAGTATTTTAGTTTCTTAATGTTCTTGTGAATACTTATTATTTTCAGCTTTTTAAAATATATTAACCCTTCTAATGGATGTGAGGTGAATCCTCATTGGGGTTTTTATTTGCATTTTCTTATTAATAGAAGTGTTGATCAAATTTTCATATGATTACCAGCCACTTGTATATCTTCTTTAGAGAAATGTCTATTTAAATTATTTGATCATTTTTAAACCTTTTTTTTTTGGAGGGTGAGGTTTAGTTTTCTCTTTCTATATATAATACTTAAGTGTTGTTGTGCACATATTTTATACATATGAATCCCTTATAATTTCCAAATGTTTTCTCCCATTCTATTGCCTTTCTACTTTGTTTAGAGTGTTTTTTAAAAATTTTTGTTAACTCCAATATGTCTAATTTTGATTTTCTGCCTGTGCCTTTGGTGCTATAGGCAAGAAGTCATTGTCAATCCAATATTGAAAGTATTGCTGTACATTTTACACTTTAGCTCTTCTGTTTAGGCCTTTGACTCATTGAAAGTTAATTTTTATTTATAGTTTTAGGGAAGGGTCAGATTTAGTTTCCTTGTTTTGTTTTGCTTTTTGCTTATAGAAATCCAGTTTTCCTAGCACCATTTGCTAAGTAAAAACCCTTACCCTTTCCTTATTGAATGGTCTTGGTACCCTTTTCAAAAATCCTTTTCTGATAGTTTAAATATGATTATATAATAGGGTGGTTTATAAATGGGTTGGCTTTAAAATAGTGAGATATTTTTCTTATAACCTTTATTGGGCTTTTATTTTTTTATTTTTTTATTTTTTTGTGGTACCGGGGATTGAACGCAGGGGCGTTCTACCTCCGCGCTACACCCCCGGCCCTATTTTTTTTATACTTTATTTTGAAACCGGGTCTCATGAAGTTGTGGAGGGCCTCACTAGGTAGAGAGAGAGAGAGAGAGAGAGAGAGAGCTGAGGCTGGCCACGAACCCGGATCCTCCGGTCTCTGCCTCCCAAAGTACTGGAATTATAAGCGTGTGCCACCATGCCCGGCTTTTATTGGGCTTTTAAAACTTTATAACTGAAAAATAATTTAATAAGAGATTTTTGTCTTTATTTATAGCCATTAATAAGCCAATGTACATCATTTCTATATTTAATTTATTTTCTTTATTCAAATAGTATATACATTATAACATTATAGCATAGATAATAAAAGAATCTATTTCATTGCACACATGTATGTAAAACTATCCAAACTCCATGTGTTTATCCATTTATTATTTATGCATTCATATTTTCACAAAGCTAGTAAATGACAAAGGATTGCAAGGACTTCTGAGCTCACAAAGATAAAGAAGATTAGGCTTTTGCTCACAAAGATTGTTCACATAAAATTAAGCAAAGTTTCTATAAGGCCATATGAGTTATAATTAAGAAAAACAAAGGGAGTACATAGGAGAGATACTTAGCTTAGAGAAAGTATATCAAGGAAGTATTAGGAAAATATGGTCTTAGTTATATATACTATAATGTATTTTATACACATAAATACATATATATACCTTGTTGTATATATGTATATACAGTAATATATAGCAGGTAATATGTAAATATATGTATGTACTATGTATTATATATAATATATGTCTAAAAATATTTTAGATTAATAACTTTTTTTCTATCTTGAAAGCACTGGAAAATTTTAAATGAGAATAGGCAAGGTGTATATAAATTACCACACTATAATGAATATTGAGTAAGTTTGCTGAAATAATTTATGAAATTATTTAAAAAATCTTTTCTAAAATTTTTAAGTTATAACTCAATGTCAAGCTCCAAGATTCAAGATGGCAATGGAATAGGAGCCCCTGAATGAACCTGTCTCAAAATCGCTTCGGGAGCACAGAACTAAACAACATCACACAGCCACGGAAGAACCAAAACCCCAAATCCAGCAACCCAAGTATGACTACACAGACACAGAGCCTACCAGCTACAGATTCCCACAGAAAGCTGCAATCCCATTTCGGCAGGATCAGTAAGGAGCCATCTTACCCCAGACCCTACAGCCAGGGTTAATAGCCCCTGGCACCACCAGCAAATCAGGAGGAGAAACCCGAGCAGAGTTCTGTGAGTGGTGGGGCCATCCCAATAGCAGATCATGAAAATCCTTCAAAGACTCCTCTAGTGCAAGCTCCTGCCACAGTAGCACATCTCCCCCCCACCGCGCTATGAGCCCACACAATCCCCAACAGCCAGCATTAGAGCCCCATGACAGCCAAGATCCAGGTGGCCCCCTGTGCTCCACCTGGACCAGCTGCACTGTCCCATGCAACAAGGGTGGTCCCAGTCCCTACACTCCACCTAGGCCAGCCATGCCATCCCTCACGACAAGGGCATCCTCCTGTGCTCCACCTAGGCCAGCTGCACCATCCCGTGCAATCCAGGGGGCCAGGCATGCAATCCAGTGTGACCTGGGTGGCCCCCGCCCTCTGCCTCGGACTCCAACGCCACCACCTGAGACCCAGACAGCCCTCCAAGCCCTGCCTCAGACCCCCATGCCCTCCGGTGCTGCTACTCAAGACCCAGAACCTGCACCTCTGTCACCTGCACGGGAGCCTCTGTGCCATGCTTCAGAGCCCAGCTACATGCTGGCGCAGCCACCTGAGACCCATGCAACCCTCCACACTGCTTCAGAGCCAGAGCAGGCTCTGGTGCCACCACCCGATGGCCAGGAGTCCGTGCACCTCACTAGGGCCCACGTGCAATCCTCTGTGCCATGCCTCACCACCCGTGCACCCTCAGGCACCTGATACCCGGAGTCTGCACCACTCTTACGAGATATGCAGTGCGTGCATCAGAGTCTGGGCAACCTCTGGCCATGCCTACTGAGACCCAGAGCACGTGTGTACCCCATGGGGCCCAGGCAAACCTCAGCAACCATGCCTTGGAGACCGGGCATCTTCCAGCATGGTCACCATTGCCTCAGAGCCCACATCCAACACTGTGCCTCGAAGTGCAGCTCACATGCCAACAACTGAGCTCTGAAACCTGAGTGCCTCCCCACATACACACACACACACCACGCCCCGGTCAACAGCCTGCAGAGCACTTACCCAATTGGGTCTACAGGGACCATCACGAGGTCTTATACAAAGAAAGGAAGATGATGCGGAGGCAACAGAAACACAAAATTGAAAACACTGAAAATATGAGAATGAGGAACAGTGAAGAAATAAGAAACACTCACAATGCATCAAGTGAGATTACTGATACTGACCTACAGGAAATGCAAGATGTAGAATTCAGAATTTTGATCTTCAGAATGTGAAAGGCCTTAAAGAAAGTGTAGAGGAGATTACGGAGTAAGTTGAAGCTCTAAGGAAGAATCAGAAAGAAACAAAATGAAGGAGTCAATAAACGAATTAAAGACTGAAATAGAAACCAACTCTAGTAGGCTTAACCGCTTGGAAAACAGGGTATCACTCCTGGAAGACAGGTCATTCAAAAACTGAATCACTCCTGGAAGACAGGTCATTCAAAACTGAAAACACAGTCAACGATATGCAGAAGATATTACAACACAGCCTGGCCATCCAAGAAACACAGAACAATACAAGACGTCCTAATCTAATGATAAATGGCATTAAAGAAGGATTAGAAACACAGACCAAGGGTATAAGAAACCGTTTCAAAGAAATAATTTCAGAGAATTTTCCAAACATTGAAAAGGATTTGGATATTCACATACAGGAGACATATAGGACACCATTAAGACAGGACCAAAGAAGGACCTCCCCATGCCACATAATAATTAAAATGTCTAATATAGAGGCCAAAGAAAGAATACTAAAAGCAGCAAGAGCAAAAGAACAGGTGACATACAGGGGCAAAACAATAAAAATCACCCCAGACTTCTCAACCCAAGTCAGGAATGCCAGGAGGGATTGGTATGAAATAGTCCAGACCCTGGAAGAAAACAGCTTCCAATCAAGACTGATATATCCAGCGCACAAGGGACTCTGGTTGATAATGCAGAACCCTCAGTGAGGCAAGGGAAGTGGTACAAGGGAAGGGGAAGGACAAGAAAGCGAATCAGTGGAATTATTATCATAAACAATATGTACATGTGAGAATAAACCAACATCATTTCTGGTACTTCATACAGGTGGGGGGAGGCAGGGGGACACTAAGAGATGTGTGCATGTATATTAACATTAAATTTATATTCACTGTGATGAAAGACTCCAATGCACCAATAAAAGCATGTTAAAAAATAAAAAAGAAAAAAAAAAGAAAAACTCAATCTCACCTTTCAACAGAGGCATACATTTTAAGTTTCAGTTTTTTACAGAGATTATTGCTCTTCTTATAAGAGAGAAAAAAAACTTCTCCATTTAAAAATAG
The DNA here is from genome assembly GCA_004027185.1 of Glis glis. Taxonomy (NCBI): domain Eukaryota; kingdom Metazoa; phylum Chordata; class Mammalia; order Rodentia; family Gliridae; genus Glis; species Glis glis. The sequence continues at coordinate 2,445 of PVJS01032219.1, read as the reverse complement.
ATCTAGCATTCCCATTAAAGCAAAATTTGGAATTATATCAAAGGAAACTGATTCCAAACAAGACTGTCCATGTCAGGCAAAGCACCTACATTCCACCCTTAATAGATACCTTTTGTTAAAGGTAACATCTTAGAAAACTTTAAAAGCAGTGGCAGAAAAAAAATGAGGCAGAGCTTTACAAACTATAAGCCATTAGATGAAGAGCAAAATTAAGAATCTTATTTGCTCAGAGTTCAATATATACTCAAAACATAAGTGTTGGTTTCTTCCAGCAAACCTTTTCCCTCTAATGCTCCTCAGTCACAAACTGCTATTCTATCTGCATGCCTTTCTTGACACCTGAATGAATCTTGTCATTGTGACATGACATGGATGTGAATGGCTAGAATAACCACACAGCAAAGATTTATATGGTCCATCATGACAGTGAATGTGTATACTCTGACTTACTACAACTTTCAGAAGCTTCCAATCTTAGTGTATAGAAATTTAGTCAAAATTTCCTACTGAAGTCAATGAAAGCTCTGCATTTTCTTAACAGTGAGAATTACAGATAATGGAAAGATCATAATGACACTAGTTTAGTTTCATTTCAGCTTACCCAACTCCTATAAGGAAATTTCACTTTTTAACAAATATATTCTAAGGAAATAAGTGGAACATATTATTGCTTTTTGCTTTTATTTCTGTGAAGGGATTTAAATTTGAAATTCAGCAATGTAGTAAAACTCTTTAATAAGATTTGCCGACATTAATAAGTGAATGCATTTGAAATCTACTGAATTCAGCTTACTCTTCAAAACTCACTAAGTTAAAATAGATGCTCAAATAGAGTCAGATACAAATGTACTGCTTATAATGATGTATGCAAAAAATCAAGTAGAGAGAAAGTACTCTGTTTAACAATCATTCTTCATTATAGTCGGCTAATATGCCCAAATTACTACTTCCATCTTTCTCTTCTCCCTCAAACTCTTCTTTCCTTTCTCCTGCCCTCTATCATTCATTTCCTTTCTAACTTTCTCCCTCTCTCCCCTTTCCTTTTGGGAACATTACTGAGAATTACTTTTGTGCCTACCAGACCACTTAGCTAGAAAATAAAAACAAGGTTTCTCCCATCTCAGAGCCAGGGTTTCTGTTAATTTGCTGTGAAACCCACACCACAGCACATTTAACTGCCCCTAAAAATCAACAAAAACACTCTTCCTTAAAGATATGAATGCTCTTCTTAACTCTTTAATAATAACTAATAGAACTTGCCAAGTGTTCTTTACATAAGTCTTATTTTAGATCCTAAGAATAAAAAAAATCATGAGTCTTAACTCACCAAATTAAAACCTGGAAACACATCTTCTTTCTTTCTACCACTGAGAATATGACAGCATACTTGTCTTATTTATTATTTTCATGAGTGTAAGGACAGGTTATGCCGGGGCCCAAGGCAAAGCCAAAGTTTCTTCTGCTGTTTGACAAGTCACAGCAGAAGGAGGTTTGTCGCAGAGCGGACATCCTCTAATGGTGGCTAGCCTGATGGTGGCCTTATTGTTAATGTTAATAAATGTGGGAGATGTCAGGACCAAAAGGCAAAGCCAAAGTTTCTTCAGCTGGTTGACAGACTCACAGCAGAAGGAGGCTTGTCGCAGAGCTGACATCCTCTAATGGTGGCCTAGCCTATTGGTGACCTTACTATTAATGTTAATAATTGTGGGATTGGTGACGGGAATTGTAGGACTAACGCCAAAAACTCAATTTACGCAGAATGACTCAAATACAGGCGACATGCAGGAAAACTGTTGTTCCCAGCATAGAAATAATTTATAGGAAAAGAGAGTTAAACCAGATAATGAGTACTACCCACCAATCTGTAAATTATTAGCTAGTACTCAGAACAAGGAGGAACATAAACAATCACCTGCTGTATCAACAATTATGGCTTCTGGGAGGCCTGCTTACTGGATAGGTAGGAGGCTCTGGTTTCCCCTTTGAGGAAAACAAGCAAGCAAGCCTGTGACTATCAGCCTGTGACTGACCCTCCTCTAAGTTACACAGGTGCTTAACTTCAAGGCGAATGGTGGCAAAAGGGTCCGAGCTAGAAACGCAAACTTTATGACAAGGCTTGCTAGAAACTCTACATTTTGTGCTTCTTTCACTTCATCTAAGATTAATCAATTACACAAAAAGATATATAAAAACTTAAAGCTCAACTAAAGAAAGAATAAAGTATAGAATATAAGCATAAATGGCATTAAGATAGAATATAGTTTAGGTATAGGTGTAAGATACAGGTGTAAGGTCTAGTTAACCACATTATTCATAGCTTTTAGCTTTTAGCATAAGTATAGTTATAGGTAAATGATATTAATCTTTAGCATAAGTATAGTTATAGTCTACATAGGAAAGATATAAATAAAAATAGTTTAATAGTAGATATAGTTAGCCATAATG
>PVJS01032218.1:0-22918 GCA_004027185.1 Glis glis | reverse complement strand
CCACTATTGGGTATCATACCAAAGGGATTGAAACTAGAAAACAACAGTAATATATGCATACCCATGTTCATAGCAGCACAATTCACAGTGGCCAAATTATGGAACCAACCTAGATGTCCATCAACAGATGAATGGTTTACAAAATTATGGGAAATACACACAATGGAATTCTACTCAGCAATAAAGAAGAACAAAATAAAATCATTCACAAGAAAATGGAAAGATCTGGAGAACATTATGTTAAGTGAGATTAGCCAATCACAAAAAAAGAAGGGACATATGTTTTCATTAATATGCACAACTTAGGGAGTAGTGGGGACACAAAAGGGACTCCAATGACAATGGAGAACCCTCAGTGGTGCAAGGAAAGGGGTACAGGGAAGGGGAAGGGTAAGAAAGAAGTGAATCTATGGAATTACTGTCATAAACAATGTGTATATATGAGATTATACCAACATCATTCTCAGTACTACATGTGAGGGGGAGGCGGGGGGGAGGGACACCAAGAGCTGTGTGCATGTATGTTAACACCAAACTGATACTCATTGCACCAATAATTACTACAATGCACCAATAAAAACATAAAAAAAAGTATAAAAAATAGGGCCAGTGGTGTAGCACGGAGGTAGAACACCCCTGGGTTCAATCCCCGGTACCGCAAAAAAGAAAATAAAAATTAAAGCAGCAGTGTGGTACCAACTTCTTTCTTTAAACTGGCAAAAATTAGAAAAAAGGAAAACACCAAAGTTTAATAAGGGCATCTAGGGAACTTCATGCACGGAAGTGTGGACTTTTGTCACTCTAAGAAGCAACCTGACATTATTTAGTCAAGTTTAGTATACTCACATGTCATGGTCCAACAATTTCAAAATTCTTGTACAAAAGTAAGAGTGTTCTTCACAGTATTATTTTCTGGTTCAGGACATTGGAGGTAGTCAGCATATCCACTACAGTAAGATCAGGCATTGGGGGGAGGATTTACACAAGTGCATACCCCAGAGTTCTCTGCAGTAGTTAAGAATAACAGATTAAGCCAAGTCACACAGATTTAAAAAAAAAAAAACTACTGCATAAGAAAACAATAAAAAAACGAGAGAAATATATACATAATACCAATTCACATGATTAAAAATGCATGTGAACCAAAGAACAATACATACTTGCATAGGCCAATGATGATAACATGCTATAAAACTAGAGATAATTCATTTAACCCTATGCAATTGACTTACACACAATTAAGTAACTTTAAAAATGACATTAGAAACTATGACATCATCATAAACCTCTATACCCAAAGATATGGAATGTTAGTGAGCGAGATAGCTCCTCATAAAAAGAATGTCCGGTCACAGAAAACCAACTCATCAGGTTCCTCACAGATCCATGCAGACTCTAACAGAAGTGTTTCATCCAGATTAGACGCTCACACTTTGCACAGAGCACTGATGACTGGGTGCACATCTTGTGCAAAGAGCTTGGTGGGTGAGAGGACTGCAAATCACCTAATATAAAGAACAGGGAGGCAAATGGAACCATTTTGTCCAGAAGCATGGAGAATATCTGTATCTTTCTTCAATTAACTTATGAGCTCTCATACAGAAAAGAGAGAAGACACTGCATATTGCTTCTGAGGGTAAAAACAACAGGGGGCTCCTATAGATAAGTGGATTTAGGATGAGAACAAAGGGGAAATTTCTCTCAGTGAGAAAAGTCGAAAATGGGCATGGTCACAGGATGAGATCCTTGCCTGGCATTTTCTCAAGCAGATGGTAGGTATCCTATGTCAGGAAGGCACAGAGATTCCTGTCTTAGAGGGGGCTGTAAAGGGAGTAGTCTACTAAAGCTCTTTCTACCCTTTACTTTCTTTTAATTGAAATACTTTAAATAGTAAAGAAAAATTAAATGTTAAGCACTTTCTTTTTCTCCAGTTGGAACCAAGCAATGATTCTGGAGGCTAAATAAACTATTGAGTTAAAAAAAGAAACATGAAAACAACCTGAGAATAATTCGAGGATTCTCTTTCTCTCTGGACTGTTGGCAATGCCGGTATGTCTTCCTATTCACCAGTCCCCATTGAAGTTAGTAAGGAGACACTTTGATGGATCCAAGTATTTACTCATACATGAGTCTATTTTCATACCTATGATTAGAAGCTCTCCGCAGTCATGATCCTGTACCACAGGCATTTGTTTTTCTCCATGGCATTAGGAAAAACAACCCTAGGGTGTGAAATATTCGGAGGTGGAAACTCCCCATATCAACCTTATGATTCAAATTTCTGTAACTAAATCAATCATGCGCCTTGCAGCATGAGTTCCCTCAGGAGCTGTATAATCACTAGCATCGCTAGGATTTGAACTGTGCTCATGGGATACTAAGGCACAGCGCCCCAAACACTAAACTAGCAGAATGAGGTTAACTCACTCCTTTTCCTTTCTGCTGTCCTATTTTCCTTTCTCTTCCCTCGATGGAATTTAAACTGTACCATAAGGACTTAAAGTACTCTTGGAAGTAGTTTTAACTATGCTGGAATGTCAAAAAAATTAAAACTTTATTTTCTAAATAAAATGAGCAATAATGAACCTTATGTTGCCATCTTGTAAACTCTCTAAAATGCACGATAACCAAATCTTTAGTGTTAGTGTGATGTCTTTTTTGTTTTGTTTTGTTTTTTGCGGTACCGGGGATTGAACCCAGGGGCGTTCTACCTCCGCGCTACACCCCCGGCCCTATTTTTTATACTTTATTTTGAAACCGGGTCTCACAAAGTTGCAGAGGGCCTCACTAAGTAAAGAGAGAGAGAGACAGGGAGAGAGAAAGAGAGGGAGAGAAAGAGAGAGAGAGAGAGAGAGAGAGACAGCCGAGGCTGGCCGCGAACCCGGATCCTCCGGTCTCCGCCTCCCAAAGTACTGGGATTACAAGCGTGCGCCACCACGCCCGGCGTAATGGTTTAATAAAAATATAACTCAAAACTAGAGACACTCTTCTTTATTTACTGGTCATTAAAAATACTATTACTTAGGGTTTTTTTTCACTTCTGATAGAACATTCTCATATAACTATATTTCTCACTTTACAAAACTAAATGAAAGAATCGGACCCTATCTGTTAAAGATTGTGATAGTAAAAAAATAATTGTATCACTTAAATGAGATTAAAGATATTAGATGCCTATGCTGTGTATATACTGCTGAACTCAGTATATTTGGTGGGAAAGCAGCAGAACAATTTGTTGATGGTCAGGGGTTAACGAATGGTAGACTTCAGGCCGAATCAAACCTGCCACCTGTTATAATGAATAAACATTATTGGAACACAGCCATACCTATCTATTTACATATTGTCTATGGCCGCCTTCATGCTACAAATTTGTTGAGTAGTTGTGTCCACGAGCATATGGCTTGCAAAACCTAAAATATTTAATATTTGATCTTTGCAGAAAATCTTTGTTGAACCCTGCCCTAGATCCTCTGAAGACCTGCGAGGCAGGCCTTGAGACCCTTGGTAAATCCTCAAATAATAACCCTGAATAAGTACAGATAAATAAAAAGTGCACCAAACCAAATGGAAAGCAAAATACCACCGCAGGACAGGAACTCGCCTAGAAGAAAAGCATTAGTGAGAACTTTACTAATTCTTCCAGTGGACATGTGTGTAGTCAGGGCCTCCTGTGGGTTCATCATGCTGCCAGGCCATAGGGACACAAATGAGAGCCAAGAAGGTAATCATTTCCATCCTCCTAGAGCTTAGAATAGAATTCACATAACTATATATATATAATCGCAGACTCTAGTGCATGCTGTCACTTACCTCGCCGTACTGTGAAAAATAAAAGCTAATAATTTTAAGATGGACATGTGCTATATTTTTCTGAATTCATTTCTCCTTTGAGTAACCATACCAGTCAATGCTCTTCTTTTGGGGAACTGTGTCTCCTCTGCTCTAAACTTGGATTCCTAGAAAGGCTTCAAGTCCACCATCTTTCTACCCACAAGGTTGAAAATATTCTGGCAACGAGGCTAACTGGAGTAGCCCTTGCTCCCAAGTATAGGATTCCTGCAGAAATAGTCCTATGACCCAAGTCTGTCTGATCCCAAGCCTTCTTCAGTATGTATTTCAAGTGATGAAGGGAAGTTATCTCTCTTTGTCCTGTTTTGTCATAATGTAATAAAGATGTCAGCTCAAAGCTGCCAGGGGCCCTACTCTTCTTCACGTGATCATGAAGAAAGACATGGATAGACAGAAACACAGAGAGAGGCAGAGACAGAGGCATTTTAGATCCTAGGTTCAATTTTCCCTGGAGTCAAAGACAGAAATGAATCCCTGGGACTGATCAGGAAATGATGGATTTCCTACATAAGATCTCAGGACAAGTAACCCCCCTAGACATTCATAAAAAGGGAATAGTTGTTTGGGAATTGAGTTTACTCTGAAATGAGAAAAAGAACAGAGTTCCTGAGGGTGTTTTCCACATATAATTAGGAACAAGAACTGTGTGTGTGTGTGTGTGTGTGTGTAGGGGAATAGGTATGAAGGAAAAAGAATGGAAGTGAGGTGGGATAAAAAAACCAAATAGCCATTGAGTAGGCCCTGCCCCTTTGACATGCCACTGTTGGGTTCTGCAAATGCTGTAAAGAAGCATTTACGGGGAAATGATTTTTTATTCCTCTTTCAATTTTAACTTTCACAAACTCCCATATAGTCCTTAGTCCCCTTACTCTAACTTCTATCCCCAATCACTCCAATATAACAGCCTAACTAGGGTCCCTAAGCTAGGTGGCCTGAGCTCTAAACTCAGTTAGAAACTGGTTTCTGATCTTACCTTTCTTGACCTCTTGGCAATGTTGCCTATGCTCAACTTTTTGAAACATGCCTTGGATTCTGGGACCGCTCACTGTTCTTGTTTACTTTATATTTTCTTAATTCTCCTGTGTAGTTTCCTTTATGGACCAATTCTCCTGTATTCATCTACTTAAAAGTTGGGAGTTTCCAGGCTGAACCCCAGGTCCTCTTCTAACTCTAATTTTCTCACATCCATCAAACTCATTCCTACCCACAATATTAATTGCCATCAATATATTGAGGGGTACAAAATTAATATTTTTATCTCAGAGTACTCTTGTGAATTACAGGCATATATACCCATCATTTTTTAACATTTTCTTGCTGATTTTAATCTCAAATTTAACATAAATCAAGGATTCATGAATTTCTCCTCTAAAATATCAGTTTTCCCTATAAATGACAATAACATGGTTAAGGCAGAAATTTGGAAGACATTCTCTTTTTTTTTCTATCCTTCACGCCCAACATTCAATGTATCACAATTCCTGTGAATTTAAAATAGTGGTTCTTAAAAGGTAGTCTTCCAACTGGCAGCATTAGAAGCACCTGAGAACTTGTTAGAAATGCAAATTCTCAGGGCTCACTCTAGACATTCTATGTCAGAAATTAACTTTAGCGTTCAGCAATCCAAAAAACACACTAAAGTTTAGAACTCCTAAATTAGCCATATAAGAAACTCCAGAATTTGTTAACTTTTCTCAATCTCCACTGTTACTCCACTGTGTCAAAATGCCACCACGCTAACCAGGGATCTACAGTAGGCTTCTAACTCATCTCTTCAAATGTAAATACTCTGCACAGCTCATTTCACTTTTCACAGAGAAAATTGACTCATCCGCTTCCATTTTAGCTGATTGAATCCTGTCATTAACACTAAAACCCTGATCCACCCTCTGCCACCCAGTATAAGATCCATCCTTAAATATTGTCCTTTACATTCAAAGAAAGACTAATATTCTCCAGTGTATGGAATCCGGTCCTCTCTAAGCACTGGCTCAGATTCCTAAGGAAGATCATCTGCTTGTGGGCAGGGGAATTGAGCATCCTCTAGCTGCTCTGGTTAGTTTAGTAAGGAGCAAACACAAATTAATTAATTAATCCTTTCATTCATTAGTTCAACAAATACCAATGTAGCACCCACTACCTACTAAAGCTGATGCTAGATCTTGGAATTCAAAGGTAACAGACTTCTAGAGTTTGTGTGCACAGTTTCCCACCTAATTGGAGGAGATAGTAAATCGATGCTAAGAGTTAAGTTTATAAGTAATAAGTGGATAAATGTTCTGAGGGGAGCAAGAAAATTATAGTATAAAGAATAATGAACTACAGTATCTTTATTGAGAACAATAAGGACAGACCTCAGAAAGAAGGGGTCAGTTACTTGAATGGCAAAAAAAATAAAGGTAGAGAGGAAAAGGTGTGCAAATGTCATGAGGCAGGCAGTGGCACTTGCTGAGGATGCTGAGGATGAAACACCTAAAGTCCAGTGAGGCTGGTACAGACTAGGACAGGGACATAGAATGATACTGGATAGTGAGGAAGAGGCCAAGCCGTGGCCTCCTAAGTCATGCAATTTGACTTTTATTCTAAAGGCAACAACTAAATTATTCTAGCTGTTTATCAAGAGAATAGAACAGAATATACAGATGGGCCTATTGAAGTCCATGATCAGAACACAAAAGAGCATCTTTTTATATTTTGGGGTCAGCCTATCCACTCAGGCATATTAAGAAACAATGTTAACTTACTCGATATTAATACTTCAACCAGTGAAGTTGTTTCTTGAAGTGTTTTTCTTTGTTGTTTTTGTTTCTTTTTTAAACCTGTGATCTTCTATTATCCAAAGAATCAATTAGTGATGGTTTTCAATCCTGCTTTTGGTTTGGCCATCTCAATGACATATTGTTTTAGTTTACACTTCATTTTAAGCTTTATTTAGCTATCCTCTTGTTCTCATCCCTTTATTTAAATGTGAGTATGCTCAGCAGGCGGGTGGCTATATTTGTCATGCCATCTCCTGGTCTTCCTAAAACTAAATAAATAGATAAATAGCTCTTATGCAATGCAAAAATAAGTTGTATAAATTAGCTAAATTAAATATTTTCCACCTATAAAATGTTCTTTCTTGGATTTTCTTCCAACTTTTGGGCTTCCCTCTTTTCTGCTTAGAAGAGGAACAGAGAAGGGTAGATGATATTCACACCTTATAATTAACAGAACTCCAGGCCGGGCGTGGTGGTGCACACTTGTAATTCCAGTACTTTGGGAGGCGGAGACCGGAGGATCTGTGTTCGTGGCCAGCCTCAGCTCTCTCTCTCTCTCTCCCTGTCTCTCTCTCTCTCTATCTATCTATCTCTCTATCTCTATCTCTCTCTCTCTCTCTCTCTCTCTCTCTACTTAGTGAGGCCCTCCGCAACCTCATGAGACCCGGTTTCAAAATAAAGTAAAAAAAATAGGGCCAGGGGTGTAGCATGGAGGTAGAATGCCTCTGGGTTCAATCCCCAGTACTGCAAAAAAAAAAAAAAAAAATTAACAGAACTCTAGACCACTCTGCAGCACAGTCTTCTGTTTTGTGGTGACAGCCAAAGGAACCAGATTAGATACATAACGACCTGTCCACACAGGAGCAGAGTTCCAGCTTCAGTTCACTGCAACCCACTGGCAAAGTCATCTGAGTCCCATCTTCTGCAAAGGAGCACGCCTAATAGTCTTTTTCTAACTCTGCTAGCGGCTATTTCAGCTGTAGCATTATTTCCAATTCAGGAAATGTTTTCCAATGCAAGGGAAAAAATAGAGATATTTTTAACAACTCTGTAAAAAGAAACCTTGCTTTTAAACTTTGTTCGGCTCCTGATGTCAAAGCAGATTGCCCAACTAATTAGGGCCCTAAGTTCTCAGTCAGAGCCCTAGCTTTCCTGAAGCCTTTGCCTTGACCTTATTTATAATCAGTCCAATCTAGGAATATATTCTGATAATCAGCTAGGTTAATTCCTGGCTTAAGGTCCTCCCTCCTTGCCAAATGGTCTTTCTTTTTTTTTTTTTTTGCGGTACCGGAGATTGAACCCAGGGGTGTTCTACCTCTGCGCTACACCCCCGGCCCTATTTTTTATACTTTATTTTGAAACTGGGTCTCACAAAGTTGCAGAGGGCCTCACTAGGTAGAGAGAGAGAGAGAGTCACAGAGAGAGAGAGAGCTGAGGCTGGCCGCGAACCCGGATCCTCTGGTCTCCGCCTCCCAAAGAACTGGGATTACAAGCGTGTGCCACCATGCCCAGCTCAAATGGTCTTTCTTTAAAATCACATACTATCAGTAAACCATAAAGATAAAATGTGGGGCTCTGTGGGCTGTATTCAAGGGTTCAAAGCCTTGTGTAACTATCCCTGTGTAACTTTAGCAAGTTGCTTAACCTCTCTGGGCTACCATTGCCAGAGAGGCTAAGTAACTTACCATTTCAGTTAAATTGATTTTCAAATAAGCAATAGATTTTTTTTGGTAAAAGCATTATCACATACCACACATTTGGCCACCCTCAATTTGACAACCCTCCTTGGGTCTCAGTTTCCTTAAGTATATGATGAATATAATAGAGGAAGTTTAGATGAATCAGTTAGGTGCCTGGCACATGGGGAATCCTCACTAATTTTTAGCTGCCATACTGGTATCTTGTTTTCTGAGAACTAAATGAGACAACACAGTAATATCTAGAGCTAGGCAAAGAGGGGCATAGACATTGCCAGAGACACATTCATTCTATCAATATGCTATTTGTTAGAGACAACCATGTGCCAGGAACCACATGTTCTCATTTAGTCCTATAATCTGATGGACTATTGTTGTTGTTAAGGTCTGTTTTACAGATTTTATGGAGCAAGAAACTGAGACTCTGAGAAGCTGGGTAGCTTGCTATGGGACACATAGGCAGTGGTTGGTAAAGTTGGGTTTATTTTGTGAGATTCCAGCATGCAGGCTGTTTCCTCTATTCTAACCAGTGTCCCCAAATCAAATATTATTTGATATTACTCAAAAAATATTTTTCAAACTCTTGGAATTTTAAGGTAAAAATATAAATCTTTGTCTTATAATACCAGTATCATAAAGGTAACTAAACATAACACTTTTAAAGGCTATAATGGATCATCACAATACTTGATTTAATTATCTCATAATGGACCTATAAAGGTGGAACTTCTAGTTATCCTTTTCATATTGATGAGACCACAGATTTCAGGACCTAGATCAGCATGCACCTGAAAGTATTAAAGTCAGAATTAAAACCCAGGTGGTGTAGTCTCCTAGGGTTATCTCAATAAAATACCACAGGCTGGGAAACTTAAACAACAGAAGTGTATTTTCTCACAGTCTGGAGACTGGAAGACCAAGATTAAGGTGCCAGCAGGGTTAGTTTCTCCTGAGGCCTCACTCCATGGCTTGCAGATGGCTGCCTTCTGGCTGTATCCTCACATGCTTTTTCTTCCCTGTACAGGAATCCCTGGTATCTCTTCCTCTTCTTACAAGCACTAGTCATATTGAATTAGAACCCCAACCTGATGACCTTATGTAACCTCAGTCACCTATTTAAAGAGCCTATCTCCAAACACAATCACATTGCACATTATGATTTCACCACATGAATTTGGAGGGAACATGGTTCAGTCTATAAAACCAGGTTATCTCCTTTCTGGTCCCATTCATATTGTCATACTGCCTTTCTGAGACCTTTAAATAAGGTCTATTGATTGTATTTTTGATGGTGAAAGAAATAAATGACCTATGATAGTGGACATATTGATAAAGATCAATAGTAAATATTTTAAGTATAAGGTTTTTAAAAATGTGATAATTTGTCTGGGCATGGTGGCACACACCTGTAATCCCAGGACTTGGGAGGCCGAGACAGGAGGATCACAGGTTTGAGGCCAGCCTCAGCAGCTTAACAAGGCCCTCCGCAACTTAGTGAGACCCTGTTTCAAATTAAATAGGGCTGGAGGTGTATCTCAGAGGTAGACTGCCCCTGAGTTCAGTCTCCAGTACCACACACACACAAAAATGATAATTTGCAAATTCAATAATTAATCATTGGGATCTGGTCCACTGTAATATCAACACAGAATCTCAGACGAAGAGAAAAGCAATGATTGAGAAGCAACTGATCAGAGCTGATAAAATAACTGATCTCATGTGTGAAGAAGTATCAGGAATTTAAAACCTATGCCATGTACACACACGAAAGAGAAAATGATGAGGTATGCACTATCTTACCCCAAAACCTGAACATCTGAAATTTTGTCTAAAGTGTGGAAAGTGTAGGCAGCCTCTATAGGTCAATCCAACCTCCACACATACCTACAAATGCCAGGTTGGAGAGTAATAGCTAGTTATGCTGAATGATTCAATGGATGACTCACAGGACTACTGCTTACTCCTGGAATCAGGTGGATTCTGTGATACAGTCTGACATGTGTGTATTTAGCAACAGCATGGACCTAGTAAGGGAAGCTATTATGGTAGCAGCTGGAGAAAAAATCTGTAGGAAAAATTAAAAAAAACTTTCAGCAGTCAGTGAACATAGGTAGAGAGCATTTAATATGGACACCACTATAAATGATTTGAGCTTCAATATTGGTTTTTAAAAACACAGTCTGTACAGTGGTATTTTTATAGTCGGTGTCAAGCACAGTCGTTTTTAGTTACAGCTTGCATAACAGTTCAAGATAAATCAAAGTGAACTGTTCTGAAGGGAAAAAAAAAATCCAACAGATTTGCTAGTACTGTAATCCTTGCTTTGGCCAAAGGCTACTTTGCACTGTGTCTACATAACACTCATTTAACAAATATTTATTAAGCACGGATTATTTGCCAAATACTGTCCAAGTTTCTAGGAATATATCAATGAATAAAACAGAGTCCCAGCATGCAATGTGCCTGTAGTGTCTCCTGGGGAGAGATACAGCAGCAATATGGGATGTTAAGTGCTGAATGACTTAACTTCTGTATACTCTGTTGTGTATCACCTATGTTTGTCTTGGCTGAGGGGAACCAAGGTAGGTTTCCCCATGAGGTGATGTCCAAGCTCAAATCAAGGGCTAAGAAAGAGATAGTTAGGCAAAGAGCCTTCTGAGACAGTGGTGTGAAATAATCTGGACTGAATGTCCTCCCCACAACTGATATGTTGAAACCTAATCCCCAAGGTGTTGGTATTTGGAAGAGCCTTCTGAGGCAAGGGCTATGCTCAGGGTACTGAAGGTCAACATAAGCACAACATGGCAAACCATTATCATGACTGAACCACAAAATAGGAAGTTAGGAGTGTTGAAAACTGAAGCTGAAAAAGTTCTCAAGAAAATGTACACACAGTGGAGAGACGTTTGGATTCCATCCTGGAGCAAATAATTGTTCTTACAGAATTTTAAGAATGGGAGTGATAGCTCATTTTTTGTTTTGTTGGGTTTTTAAAAAATGACTCCAGTTCACTGTGGGTGTACTATGTAAAAAAGTAGATATTGTAGAAAGACCAAGTGAGGCTGATGTAGAATGTAGGCAAAAGAGTGTGGCAGCCTGAACAAAGGCATAAAGTGGAACAATTCGACATGTTTTAGATAATATTGACAGCATAATTGATTGGATTAGATGTGGGGAGTGAAGGAGATAAAAGGATTAAATATGTTCCCTGGAATTCTGATTCTGAATTAGGCAACTTGTGAATCATGATGCCATTAACTAAGAACAAGGAGCAAGTTGGAGGAAAAATGGTCAGTGGTATATGAGGATGTTACTGCATTTTAAAAATGCAAACAGTCTTTATTGAAACCCTACTCTATGCTTGATGTCAGTTTATTTGGACTGCTATAAAAATACCATAATCTGAGTAGCTTAAATAATAAAAAATTATTTCTTAGAGTTCTGAAGGCTTCGAAAAGTGCAAAATCAAGGAACTGGAAAATTTGGTATGTGCTGGAGGTCTGCTTTCTGATACATAGATGGCTATCCTTTTGCTAAATCCTCATGTGACAAAAGGGATGAGGGAACTCTCTAGGGCTTTCTTTTATGAGAGCATTAATGCCATTAGTGAGAGCTCTGCTTTTATAACCAAACCAATTCCCAAAGGCCCAATCAAATATCATCACCTTGGAAGTTGGGTTTCAACATATGAATTTGGGGAGGCACAATTCGTCCATATTATTTCACCTCTAGGCCCCCAAAATTCATATCCTTTCCAATGAAATATATATTTCATCTCTAAAACCGTAAGTTTTAACTCATTCCAACATCAACTCAGAAGTCTAAAGTCCAGGGTGCAGTGGTGCACGCCTGTAATATCAATACATGGGAGGCTAAGACAGGAGAATTGCAAGTTTGAGGCCAGCAAGATCCTGTTTCAAAATAAAAATTGAAAAGATGGGGGTATAGCTCAGTGGCAGAACACCACTGGGTTGAATCCCCAGCAAAACACACACACACACACACACACACACACACACACAGTCTAAATATCAACTAAATTAGATATGGGTACATTTAAGTATAATTAATCCTCAGGATAATTTCTTTCTAGCTGGGAATCTGTGAAATCAAACAAGTTTTGCACATCCAGAATATAATGGTAGGCAGGCATAGGTTAGACATTCCCGTTCCAAATGGAAGGCATAGGAAAAAAGAAGCCAGGTGTGGTGGCATATGCCTGCAATTCCAGTACTTGAGAGGCTGAGACAGGAAGATTGCAAATTCAAAGCCAACCCCAACAACCTAGTGAGAACCTGTTTCAAACTAAAATAAGATAATACTGGGGCTGTAGCTCTGAGGTACAATCATTCTGGGTTCAATTTCCAGTACCACAAAAACAAAACGAAAGAAGCAAAAAAAGAGGCACAGGTTCCCAGGAAGTCCAAAACCCAACAGAGCAATCAGCCGTAAGCCTTGGTGCTTGGGAGTGATGTTCTTTGGCTTCATGTTATTTTCTACAGGTTCACTGGGGAAGAAGTCTTACTGTTTGGACACATTGGGGCATGGGTCCCATCTTGTAGACCCACTGAGATGACAATGCTGCCACTGCAGCTTTGCTGGGCGGGGATTAGGCCCTCAAATCTGTGGGTGGTCCTGCCCCATAACTTTGGGAAACCCCACCCCAGTGACTTCACTGGACACTGCCCTTGTGGGGGTTCTTCATGGTGGCCCTGACCTCATTAGGGTTCTCTGCAGTGACCCCATCCCAATGGCAGTGCTACCTCTGGTCCACAAATCCAATGGTATCATGTGCCTGTGGCTGTCCTGGACATCCTTTGAAGTCTAGATGGAGGCAGCCATCCCCAAGGCTTTGCTGGGTACAGAGCATACCACACTGGGCCCTCTGGAGCCACCCTTGGGCATCTGGGGACAACAGCACTGGAGTGTGAAGATTGGAGCTTTTATTGTAAGACACTAGCAGTGAACTCTGAGGTCCTACAGACACCAGGGGCATGCTCTGTCCCTGAGGCCATTCTCCTCGGGGCCTATGATGAAAGTGCCAACCCTAATGATCTCTGAATCATCTCAGTGCAGGAACAGGGCTATTCTTATATCATCTTGAACAATATCTCCTGTGACTTGTTGACATGTCTTGATTAATAACATCTTCTATAGAGCTGGCTGATCCATACTCATCTCCTTATCACACAGTTGCTGGGCCAAACTTGCAACATTGTCTCCTGAACAGGCTTTTTTGTTCTTTCAACATTGATAAGCTGAGAATTTTCTAATATATCCAGCTTCCCTTTTCATTAAAAATTCCACCTTTAAATTATTTATTTCTTCTAACATTTTACTATAAGCAGTCAAGAAGCCAGGCAGCTCTTTTAACACTTTACTTAGATATTCTCTCAGCCAAATATCCAATTTAATTACTCACAAATTCTTTCTTGCATAAAATTTTAAGATACAACACAATTCAGCCAACTTTTTTTTGCCACTGTGTAATAAGGATGGCCTGTTCTCCATTGTCCATTTCTAACTGACATCTCAGCAGAACACTCATATTTCTGCCAATGTTCTGGTTATGATTAATCGGGTATTCTCTAGAAGACTGAAACTTTCTCTACCATTCTCCTCTTTTCTTTCTGAGACCTCACTCAAATTTCTCTTAACAATCTGCTCATGGCCATATAAGCCTTTTCAGGCAGCCACCTCAAAAATCTTCTAGTCTCTACCCATTACACAGTTCAAAAGCCACTTCCACATTTTAAGGTATTTGTTTGGAAAATACCCCACTGCTGGTATCAATTTTCTTCCTCTTTTTGCCATAAACAGAATGCCATAGACTGGGTAGCTTACAAACAACAAAAAAATTATTCCTCACAGTTCTGGGGGCTGGGAAGTCCAGAATTTGGTGTTTAGTGAGGGCTATTTTCCTAGCTAACAGATAGCCATCTTTTCATTATATCATCATCTGGCAGAAAGGACAAACTAGCCTCTCTGAGTCTCTTTTATAAGGTCACTGGTCCCAATCATAAGGGCTGTATCCTCATGATCTAGTTACTTCCCAAAGGCTCCACCCCCAAATATCATCACAATAGGTTAGCTTTCAACCTATAAATTTTTAGGGCAATATAAACTTCAGTCCATGACAATTGGCATTACCATAACCACTGTCCCCAGTGTTAAGGCAATATGAATAAAACCTTATAGCTCATATTCTATTGATTTCCATAACTGGGTGGAATATCCAGAAGTCAAGTGGTTCACTACACAAGTTTTGTGGTTATCAGTACATGGGTGGTATTTGGCATCATAAGAGAGGATAAAATCATCTATAGTGAATGTTGAACAGCAGAAGAAAAGAGGTTTGCAATTCTTTAGGAATATAACATATGACAGACAAACAGATTGTGTTTTCTGAAATCTGAGAAGTGGCAAGAGGTACAGGAAGAAGACTGGAAGAGAACATTGGATATATGACAAAGATGTAATTACCTGGTTGCTTGAATCACTGTGGAACATCAATCCAGGTTACTATGATGAAATGAACCAGTTCATTCATACTTCTGGATCCCCTTTATCTATGTTACCCAAATAAGTATCTCTTCAATATTGGGTTGCAGGAACAGAGATATAAAGAAAATCACTGGGACAAGTCCTTCTCATAGTATTAAAAAAATTAAATATATATATATGCTCTTTTTTCTCAGAAGGAAACTGAATTCTAGCCCAATATACAATTACATAATCAATTAGGTCAACAATTGCTAAAATCATTTTAAAAAATCTGATAATTACTGTAACAGTTTATTATATTTTAGGTTTTTCTCTTTTGTTTTTGCCTCAGATGTTTCTGAATAGAAATTCTTATAGCCATAATAATGATAATGATGAAAAATTATATTAAATGTGATGTGCCCTACAAGCATTTACTTAATTTGATCATCACAAAAGCCTTTAAGACTATAGATTAGGAAACTAAGATTTGGAGAAGTTGAGTAACATGTCCAAGGTCACATGACAACTATGTTGGTGGAGACTGGATTTGAAAAAAGATATGCCTGGCTCAAATGTGTGTTCTAGAAGGATCATTCTGTGATAATACCTCAATGACATGGGCGATCTTTAGATTTGTCTTTTAAGCTCAGAAGGTCTGTATTATGTTCAGAATCAATTTTAATCTTGTTTTGGAACCAAAGAATATATTGTTACATATCATTCATTAAAATTACATAATGCCCTCATGTTGGTAACAGATAACTTCCATAAAAGTGAAAACAAATTCACACAGTATTTTCATCTATGAATTTTTTAAAGAGCTAATTTATTCATGAGCAAAAGTGAATAAAACCACCTCCTTACCAGTAAGGTCATGTTGTTAACATGAATCACTTTTTGCCTGATGCAGTTAGATAGCATCTATTGGGATTATGTTTTCTTTCATATGCAGTGCCAATCATGGAGGAAAAATTATCTGTTAAAAAAAAGGTCCTTGGTCATCAACATCTGGGTTCCATTCTTGGGAAATACCAGTACTATCTTTCCTTCCCTTAAATCATGTAGATTTCTCCTTCATAATGTTAACTACCTATCTGCCTTGATGGGAAACTGCTAGCATATTTCCCTCCATAGAGCAAGGAATTCCAGTAAACTTCCTCCTAGAAAGCCCTGGCTATTGTCATTTGTAGTGAAATGAATTTTGTCCTTCCCAAAAGATGTACGGAACCTAACCCCCATTATCTCAAAATGGCACTGGCTTCATTTGGTAAATGGATTAATTGAAGATATAATTATATATTAAAGTAGGTGGACTTATAATCCAATATGGTTGGTGTTATAAGAAGATGGTCATGTGAAGAGACAGGAAGAATGCCTTGTGAGAAGGTAGGGACTATAATTATGCAGCTACACACCAAGGAATGCTAAAACTGCCAGAAGTATCTTAGCCCATTTGGGCTCTATAAAAAACAAACAAAACGACAACAACAACAAAAACATAGGTTGGGTAAACTATAAACAACTGAATTTTATCTGTCGCAGTTCTGACAAGTGCAGTATCAAGGTGCCTGTAGATTCAGTGTATGGTGAGGACTTGCTTTCTGGTTCATAGGTGGTAGTGTCTTCTTGCTGCATTTTCACATGGTGAAAGAAGCTAGCCAGCTCTCTGGGATCTTTTTTTTTTTTTTTTTACAAGGACACTAATTCTATTCATGAAGTTTTGCCCTCAAGACAATACTCACCAAAGCGCCACCTTCTAATATTATCACACTGGAGATGAGGATTCAGTATATGAATTTTGTGTGGACACACACAAGAATATAACAGGAGAGAAAGATATGGAAAAATTTCTTCCCTAGAGAGAGCATAATCCTGTTGATACTTGGGTTTGGGACTTTTAGCCTCCAGAACTATAAGGTAGTACATTTCTGTTATCTTAACGCATCCCAGTTCACAGTACTTTGTTATGAGATTTAGAAAATCAATACTTTTTTAAAACCATATTTGCCATCAGAGTCAAATTTGTATCATGGAATATACTCTTGAAGCTTTTAAAATTAATGCAGTCATTAAAAGATGCCAAGAGGTAGAAGAGGCACTTCAGAACACATAGTCCAGTCTTCTATCTCTGGAGGATTTCTTTTAGAAACATTCTTGACAGATGATCATATGATCTCTGCTTAAACTACTAATAACGCAATATACAGAATAGACATGATATAGGAGATTTAGGAGATATGAACCATTCCCTTTCATCATAGAACTTATAATATAAAAGTATTAATTATAGGTTAATAATTTATAAGTATTAATTATAAGTTAGTAAGATAAAATATTTGCAAGCAACTACCTATTAGGAGATCCAAGTAGATAGAAATAAGATTTTTAGAATACATGTGTCTCAAATACCAAGTAGAAGTGGCTTAAGATAAAGCAAAAATAATAGAGTAAGTAGTCCACGGATGGGTATAATCTCAGAAGAAGGTTGATAGAGAACTCAAAACGTGTCACTAAAATTATTACCTTGGCTGAGCTTGGTGGTGCATGCCTGTAATCCCAATACTTTGGAGGCTGAGACAGGAGGATCACAGGTTCAAGACTGGCCTCAGCAACTTGACCCTAAGCAACTGTTTCAAAATAAAAATAAATAAAATAAAATAAAGGGTTAGGGGTGTAGCTCATAGGTATAATATCCCTGGATTCAATCCCCAGGTATTTAACCAATTAAATGAGAAATGGACCATCAGTTTCTCAGTAAGATATCTGAAGTTAACAATGGTTTGTTTGCTTGGATTGCCTGCTCAGTTTTTAAATAATCACTAGAACAGGGTAACAGAGCACCTGCCTCTCGAGCACAAGGAGGATGATGCCTCAAAACTGAGAAGAAAGGGGTGGCCCTCGGAAAAGAAAATCGAGTGCTCTTAATGGTATAAATGGCAATTGTTGTTGGCGAGGCAGCCAGCCAGAATCTATTGGACTAAACAAGATCTATCATATTATGTTGGTGTATAAAATTAGTGAGCACAATTTATTTACTGAGCTATTTGAGAAAGTTTGACAGAAGAAATATATTTCTTTTCTAGGTCTGAAATAACAGAGAAGGTAAAAGAAAAATATACACCTCTAGAAGATGACTGGAGTTTCATAAACCATTACGAAGATGAGGAAATAAGGGTGGTGTTTTGAGGTATAGGGAGTAAGGATACGTATGAAGTAAGGCTGGAAAGAGGTGTGGGCTGGCTTGTAGAGGACCAGGAATGCTGATGGAAGGCAGTGCTGACTTTATACTGAGGAGCCATCAAGACTTGGGCCAGGAGTGGCTAAAGTACATGTTTTAGAAGAGTTGTTTTAAGAGAAAAATTGAAGAGGAGACAGATTGGAAAGTGCAGTAATTTAAAGTAAAATATGAAGACCTAGCTAGAGAATAATCAGGATAGCAGAGGGACTTTAGATATTGGAGGAGAAACTCCAGTGGAGCCAGGGAGGTGGTCTAGGGGAGGATGGAGGGATCAATGAAGGAATCACTTCCAATGACATTATGTACATATGTGAGAGTACCAAAGTCAATCTCAATACCCTGTATGGGGAAGGAAGGAAATGGAGAGGGAGCTGGAGGAAAGCCCACCAAGTGCTGTGTGTATACATGGCACTATCACTGTGAACTACATTATGATGTGAGACTATAATGCAGCAATAAAAGTATTTAAAATATATGAATACTGGAGTTCAACCTGAGAAGGTGCAAATGGAGAATGTAGCCTCAACTTAACAATGTTCAGGACTTAGTGGTCGGTGAGGGAGAAGAATGAGGAAAAAACACTTCTAAAATGTCTTTAGTAATCCTTGTAAGAAGGCACTACCTTTTAAGCAAGTCAGGAATGATTTAAAGAATGAGAACACAGTGAAAGAATAATGAGTTTAGTTTTGGATACATTGATTTTATGGTCTTTAAATGTACTCATATGAAGATGTTTTTAATATCTCCCAGAGGTCAAGAGATTAAATTGTTGATCTCCTGCCCACACTTATCATATTTCCTTAATTTCTCCTTTGCTTCAAGCCATAAAACCCCTCCCTGAAATTATTTTACTGAAAATTCCCAACTCAGTGTATGGTCCACATATTCGATGTTTGTCTCATTCTTTGTTTTTAGACCCCCAAGCTCCTTGGTGTAAGGACTTTGTCATTAATTTAGCACAGCTGAATATATTACATGGTGCCATGTGTATTTATAGAACTTTGCTAAGTAATGATGATTCAGATTTGGTAATCAGCACTTGCAATGATCATATGGTTATGCAGATCAACACTTACTATGCAAAAATCATTTCCTATAGGGGCAGATGTGCTGGTCTCCCTCCTAGTAAATTTTTAGATCTGTAAATTTCTTGCAATATGAAAGTCAATTTAGGATTATGCCTCTGATTGTCTTCTTGTTACCCAAAAGAACCAAGAATGCTGTACTTTTCTATGGTTCTAAGCCATCGAAGGTTAGTAACACTAGTGGCATTATTGGCGACTTATCATAATAACTCAAATAATACAAAATGCCTTTCCTTGATCAAATACCATAGTGATTTCACTTCACCAAGTCATAAACTCATAGCTAAAACATTTAATGTATTTAGAATATGGTCAACCGAATGTAGTTCTTATAGAGAAGCACACTGAGATTCTATTGAAAATTGAAAATAATAATTTTTACATTATTGGAAGATGCAACTGCTTCCAGATTTCAGGTTTAGCTGTTCTTCATACTCTCATTAAAACTTCAGAAATATCTGTACTGCTATCTTTAAAATATTAGCAAAGACTCCACTTATTAAATTTAGTAGTACTAGATTAAATAGTGGATTTTAATAATTTAGCAAGTTAGAAAGGAAAGGTGGAAAAGAGGAAGAGAGTAGTAAAAGAAAGAAGAAAAGAAAGAAGACATAGAAAAAGATGTTTGGAAAACTGAAGATTTAATTTCTACAATGTTGGAATGCAACCATGACAAAGTAATTATTTTAGAAGGAAGCCTTGTGTTCTTGGGCAATTGTCATGCTTAAATCTTTCAACATCCTCTCAAATGAAATTTTTATGTAACTTCAGACCTGGCCTTTCAGAAACTTTTCAATATTCCTTATTTATCATAATCATCACCACTAGCTTATTAAAATATTTGTGATATTCACTGAGTTGTAGTTGATAGACAACTCTAATCCTATTTTTAAAATCTATAAATTAAGTTACATTACATTAACCCCTCCCCAAATAAAACTCCCTCAATAACAATAGTAATATGTTCTAGTATCCAATTATATTCTAGGATACGCATAAAAATAAACACCATCACAACAGAAAGTATTAACAGAAAGGATGACAGGTCCACCCTACTAGTTGCTGCAGACACCAAACAGGATTCAATCTGTTGTTTTGTGGCCTTCTTCCCTCCTCCACACTGTGTGAAATGGTGGGTGGGAAGAAGGATGAAAACAAATTTTTACTTGTGTATATGTGCATTTAAATTTTTTTCTCTTAATGCTCATCTTTGGAATCAACTAGAATACAAAGTGTAAAGAATTCTCTTAATGCTAAAATGGATTTCTTCTTTTGTTTGTTGTGATTGATGTTGCTTTGTAAAGATTCATGTGAAGAAACAGCTTGCTATTTATGTATTTTTGGAGAGCTTAGTTGAAAAAGGTGGGTCTATCCAATTTTGATGGGGATAGGTGACTAAAAAGCAATGTGAAAATAAAGAACACCTGTAGACATGTGCCAATGTTACATGGGTTCTAAATTGGATGTTCTCAGGGAATAAGGTTGGCTAGCATTCGATGTTTTTCTTCTCCACTTCCCCAAAATTGATCACATGGAAGATTGTCAAAGAAAGGATACATTGGTCATATAAAGGCAAAACTAGACAACTTGTGGATGGTCCCATAGAGTAAAGTGACATAGTAGAGATAGACCAAAGACACCAGAAAAGCTTGAATTTGATGGCAAAGTAAAGAAAGAAATCTGACAACGTTCTGATTCCTCTTCCCCCTGAGTCTTCTTGTTTATGAGACTATTGCTGTAGTATGCCTAAACAGAAAGGAGAAAACATTTCTTATTTGTGTGAAGTTTTATAAAGAAAACTATGTGGACAGCACCACTGTGTCTTAGCAGATTAAATTATGTGAATGCATCAAATTATTTTTTATATTTCATAAGCATTATAAAAATAAAAGCAGAAATGTCCAAGTTCATTCTTTGTAGTGGCTAGAAGGGTGACACATGATTGGGTGGGAGAGATCTTGTCGAAATTCAGAAATGAAAAATTTGAAACACAGAAAGTAGTAAGATTTCATTCCAACTTGAAGATAGTTTCAGGAAATTACTCAAACATTCTATAAATATGGTTGTAAATTCATACACATTAGGATCATTCATTATCTGCAATGTGTGTTTTTTTAAATATCAGCCACAAACTTTTAACAGACTTTTTTGGGAACAATAATTCAAAAACAATGCTATAAGAAATATAGCTATTTTGTAAAATCCTCAGAAATGTGAGCCTTTAGTAGTCATTTATATCAGTTACCCTGCTGGGAATTAGACTACCTTGGATTTTATACATTTTATCCTTTGCTTATTATCATAGAGAGGGGGTGGAAAGGAGTAGAACTGCTCTAATTTAAAAATCTTTGTATTAATTTCCTCTCCATCTCATATATACTCCCATTTATGACTATATTTCTTAGATTAAAATGTCCTTGGATTCTTCTTTTTTTTGGGGGGGTACTGGGAATTGAACCTGGGGGAATTTTACCTGTAGCTCAGAGGAGCTACACCCATACACCCACAGCCCTTTTTAAAAATATATTTTTATTTTGAAACAGGGTCTCACTACGTTACCATGCAGTGCTGTCCTTCAACCTGCTATCATCCTGTCTCAGTTTTCTAGGTACTGGGATTATAGACATGCATATACCACTGTGCCTGGCAGTCCTTAGCTTTTTTTTTTTTTTTTTTGACACTAAAGGCTAAACACAGGGGTGTTCTAACTTGGAGCTTCAACCCCAGCCTTTTTTGTTTTTTATTTTGAGAAGGGTCTTGCTAAGTTGCTATGGGTCTCACTAAGTTGCCAAGGCTGGCCTCAAACCTGCAAGCCTCCTGCCTCACCCTCGCAAGTACTGGGGTTACAGGCCTCTGCCACCATACTTGGCGTGTCCTTGGATTCTTAAGTGTAGTAAAGCAAGATCTGGTTGTGCAAGGACCACTTTATCTGCCTTCTTAGTTATAGATTTCAGTAAATAAACATGGGTTTCTCACACTTTTTAGCTTTGTAGAGCTAAACATTTATATGAATAAGTAGAGAGCAGAGAGAGAGAGAGAGAACTGGGCTGCTCTCTCCAAGGGCCGACTAGCCTGGGCGGCTCGGTGATTGCAGCTATTCCTGGCTGCAGGCTCAGCACTACTGAATGTCTAGATTTTCCTAGGAGTCATTTTTGTATTGTTCACCTCGCAGGGCACATAACTAAATCCACATCTGAGATGAACCCCCAGTTGTTGTACCCTATACACAGATGAACCAGAAAACAGCAACTTGTTAAGTTTCCAAACTTGGACTAAATGATCATATCAGAACTCCATCTCAGGGGCAAAAAGATGGTCTTTATCTGCTAATGAAGAATTTGTACTCTTTTGCCCTTAACCCATCCATTTTCACTGCATATCTTCTTCCCTTATACTTCCCTTATACATCTCAGTCTTTCTCCTTATACTTTATTGCAATGAACAAATACTGACCATAGTTCTAATCCAAAACTTATATCTCATTAGGCCTCCGCATATGTTTCATCAGTTTCTTTTTCTTGTATCTTCAATCTTTCCCTAATAACCTCTAGTCTCCCAAAACTCATGTTCCTTTATATTATAAGACTACTTTTCCAAAAACATGTTACTCCACATGGTAAGAATCATCCTTCCACTTCTTTTCCCTTAACTAGGGTGCTTTCTTATCATCAACTTTCTTTAAAGCATAGTCTATACTCAATGCTTTTATACCCACATGTAAACACTACTGAAATGAAACAAAGCCAGCCTTAGGAAACCACCTCCTAAAGCTTCCTTGCATTTCCCCTCCCTCCCTCCCTC
>PVJS01032217.1:0-22921 GCA_004027185.1 Glis glis | reverse complement strand
TGTGTGTGTGTGTGTGTGTGTGTGTGTGTGTGTGTGTGTAAAAAAACATTCGGTAATCTCACAAATTCCCCATTTGGTAAACCAAGAAAGATAAAAGAACAACTACCTAACACTCTTCTGGCCCATGGGTGTGCTGGCAGCTTTGATTAGTTAATATTTATAAAGCACTTTGAAGATGAAAAGTGCTAAATATTATCTAACAGGCCTGTAAAAGCAATTTTGTCAGGTCTTATGAAATTTAACAGAAGTTAGAGAGTGACAAACTACTCACAAATAATAATAATAAAAAAAACCACTTCAGCCAAGGCTTTGCATTTAGAGAGGACAGATGGGAAGAGAAATATTTTTTCCTCCAGGGCAGAGAATTAAGCTAATCTATACCCCAACCCTACCAACACACAGGCTGTAGAAATGTTTAATTTAAAGCCTGAAACATGATGCAATGATGCATTCTGTAATATCATGTAAATCAATGTTTTATTAAAGTCTATGAATTACTATGCAGAAAAATGCAAATCACAACAAAACATACCACAAGCAGATTCAAACCTGCTCTGTTCTCAGTGAAGTTTTACCTTGCTTTGGCAGGTAGGGGTAGAATTTAACTAGAGGGGGGCAGTTTTACCTCTTACTTGCCTAAAGAAACTGCAGAGCAGTCCAATCATTTCTCTTCACCCTCAGAAGTACAAATAGTCGAATTTTCCCCCACTGTCATTTTTAAGTTGCATTTTAAAAATGTGTATGCTTTTTCCCTCCATTGACTTTAATTATGCTCAGCCTAAGAAGCTTGCCTGGCCAGATAACGTTTTCGCATAAAAGAGAGGAGCTTACATACCATAGCATTTCTCTCCAGCTTGTCTATCAGTTAGAAGGCTTGGATTTAATATCTGTAAGCTTGTCTCTTTGTAGACTCATTTTATTTACTCAGAATATATATATATATATATATATATACTAGATTTAAGAGGCAGGACAATGACCTCAATTCCAGTGTGATTTTTCAGATGTTGGATCAGGGTATTAGCTCAGGTTTACCATGGAGAGAAAAGAGGCATCTAGGTGACAAATCCTCTTTTAAAGAGTACTGGAATGATGACAAATAATATCGACTAAATTCAATGCAAACATAAGGAAAAATAAATGGAGAAAAGGCAATGCCAGATGAATTCTACAAAAGCACTGTGTGAAAAATACATTGAAAAGAAGGGAGCAGAAAAATCAGTTCTTCAACTGCCTTGGAAGTGGAAGTGTTCAGCTTAGTAAAGGGGAGAAGAAGTATAGAAGCTTTTGTTGTCACTATAATCCATAATCTTACTTTACATTTGGGACTTGTGGAACTCTTTCATTTCAAAGGAGGCCTAGAAATGCCATGCATTTTTCAAAATAAATTATGGGATAATAAATACACTGCAGACAAGATTATATTGTATGAGCTCTAATGAGTTAGATAGGTCTTTAAGGCTCAGTGCTTTTTAATATATTAAGCAATCAGGTATCTGTGACAAAATAAACTGGAATTTCTGTAATTTCATATTACTTGAACACTTAGTAGTTAAGTGAATTTCCAGTGGATATATTTTGTTTTATTTGTGAATAGAATACATATGATAATCAACTTTTCTATTTCTCGAGCATTGAATTTTGAAGATCAAAACTCTATGTGAAAGTGACTTGAAAATTGTAACACATTCTGCAAATATTAGTTTTTATTTGTTGTTTCATATAATATGATACCTTTGAAAAGACAAACTACTGACTTACCCATATTTGAATTTACAAACCAGTGATAATGATAATGATAATAATTACCATTCTTTCTTATGGTCTAATCAAACATCCTTTTTTTTTTTGCGGTACCAGGAATTGAACCCAGGGGCGTTCTACCTCCGCGCTACGCCCCCGGCCCTATTTTTTATACTTTATTTTGAAACCGGGTCTCACGAAGTTGCGGAGGGCCTCACTAAGGAGAGAGAGAGAGAGAGAGAGAGCTGAGGCTGGCCGTGAACCCGGGTCCTCCGGTCTCCGCCTCCCAAAGTACTGAGATTACAAGCGTGCGCCACTACGCCCAGCTCTCAAACATCCTTTTGCAATCTATCTTTTTACATTAAAACAACTTATAAACAAAACCCCACTTAGACAAAATAAAGGATATGAAAGGAAAAGGGATGTCTATTATTCAGTATCCCTGACTTGTGCCTTTGTTTTATTCTTCAGTTTGGAACTAGGAGTAGGTAACCAATAAAGGCATTTTCTTTTATGCAAATACATACTTATTTAGAATATGCAGCCATATAACAAATGAGTAATTTGACAAAAAAATGCCTATATCAGACATAATGCAACCATCCTCAAAACTATAAAGATCCTCAGTACTATGGAAACTGCAGAACGGTCCAATTATTTCTTTTCGCCCACAAAATTATGGATACAGATAAAATCCTAGTATATTATTTATTGAAATTAATTTTTCCATAGGAATGGTGTTATAAATGGTAGCTACATGTATTTAAAATACTTCTATTGTCCATATGTAATATATATATACACACATATATATATTATATATATTATACACACACACACAATTTAATGAGCTTTCTGAGGATAGCATTGAAAAAGTTGTTACTTAAAATGTTTGATTTCTAAAATTTTGTAACCTGAAAAACAACTCTACAAATTAGCCTTTAACATGTGGTTAGCCCATTTCTAAGTTTAGAAATATTTATAGAGTAATATCTATTATGCAGATTATTTGGACACCATAATTCTGGTAATTCTTGGGTCGGACCACTATTCCAGTAACTCTGGTAGCTAATGTAAAGGTTCATGTTCATTAACATCTTCTTCCAACTAGAGAGTCCTCATCATTGACCTGATAACACTTCTTCTTTTGAATTATCCTCAGATCCTGCAGACTGTGAACGGTAGGCAGTAGTGACTGCATTCCTCAAGTGTATACTAATTTACATCTATTTTTCTCCCTGAATACAATCAAACAATACCTAGTATTTACACCTATTTCTCTAACATTAACTTATAACCTTCCATTTTAATTTTGTCTCTATGCATTAAAATAATATGAATAGTATTTAAACAAAGTGGTTTAATAATGTAAAGACTTACCCACATGAAAAAATTGATTATTATATTCTTTATGTAAGATTACATTGCATGTTTTTATAAAAGCAAAGAAAACCTGCATAAAATTTGTAACCAAAATGAAACATAAGGGAATCAAAATGTTATGTTTATAGACCAAAAGTATTTAAAATATTACTTTTAATTTTCCCTTCTCATTTCTTCAATACTATTTAATAAATTTACTTCACTATTTAGGTTTTGATTGTTGAGGGCCAATCTTTCTTTACCTATAGCCTTGTGCTAAAGGTAGCTATGATAAATTTTGCAAGGAATATATATAAAGATTGATATTATTTCTCCCAATAGCAATGGAGATATGATTAATCTTTATCTATACTAAAAGAAAATCATCTCATCTCAGTAAGAACAAAAAAATTGATGCTAAAATTTGTGATATATATATGTATAAATATATCATATGTATGAAATAATAATTTTCAAGACACTGAACATCAGGCAATAAACAAATAATAATCCCTGAGGGATGACTGACAAATGGTTAAGTCTTACCATTGTCTCAGATTACTAAAGGCAATTTCCAGACTGCAACATGGAGAAAGACACTGAGGCAGAGCCCAGGATATGGCCTATGTTGCAAGTCTGAGTGACAGAGGGAATAAGAGCTCACGTGACAAAGTACTGAGAATTTTGAGGGAGAAGTACCCAGCACTCACAGAAAGCTAGAAACAGTGCTTTATCTAGCCAGAATGGAAAACTTCATAATTCACTGGCATTGGGTATAATACTTATAAAAGTCTTGACTCAGTAGTGGGGAATAATTGGCCCTACATTAAATACGATTTTGCTCTTGCCTAACAAAACTTAAAAATAAGAACAAAGCAAACCAAGCCTTCCAAAATCCACTAAAAAGGAAACACTAAAGCAAATTTGTAGGAATGCAAAAATATCTAGCACCTCAAAAGGTAAAATTCACAATAATAGCCACCCAGTTAAGTTACCAGGCATGCAAAAAAGCAGTAAAACATGACCCTCAATAAGGATAAACAACAAATAATTGAAATGACCCATAATGGATACAGATGTTTGAATTAAAGATGTTAAAGGAATTATTTGTTCTATATTTCACACATTGAAAAAGTTAAGTAGACACAAGCACTATAAACTAGTATTAACATTTCAGAGATTAAACTACAACATCTGAGATGGAAAATGCAATGAGTTAAAGATTAATATCAGATTAGATACTCTGAATTAAAAATATGGAAATAGAAGACAAAGGCAACATGATTATGTCAGCTATATGATTGTGCTTTTTAGCAATACCTTAAGTAGTAGTTTTATTATATTTTTTTGGTGAAACTAAAATTGGAGAAGCTAATTATAAGCCCAAAATCACATAGCCAAGGAAATGGAGGTATAGTATGTTAAATAACTTTCCCATGTTCACAATATTAGCATCTTGTTCAGCGTTCTCACTGCTATAATCTAAAAAAACCTGACCACACAATGTAGAGGAAGAAAGATTTATTTGCTCACAGTTTCTTGGAGATTCTGGGTTCAGTCCATGTGAGATTGGGGTCTGAAACTCGGGCATGGTGGCAGGAAGCAGAAAGAGAGAAAGAGCAAGGGCTCTGCTCTCACATCATGGAGGCTGGGAGTAAGAGAGAGCCAGAAAGCAACGGGATTCAAAGACAAAGCACAATCCCTACGGCCACACATCCAGGGACCCACCTTCTCCAGCCATACCCCACCAGCCTAGGTTACCAGTAGTGGATTTATCTACTGATGAGATTGCAACCCCCATGACTCAATTACATCAACTCTCGGGCACCAATTTATGAGCTTTTCAGGGGACATTCTATACCTAACTGTAAGAATTAGTAAATGGCAGAGCCATAATTCTTAACCTGTGACTTATATCACACCTAGATGGCCCCCAAATAATTGTCAATCACTTGAGATCATTATATTAATTACAATAAACTGAAAAGCATTTGATGGAAGCATTTGACTTCTTAAAGCAAAGATTCCAGGCTCTGTGTTAAGGGTTTGTTTTGCATGAAAACATCATAGAAAGCCTGTTATATGAAGAGGTGCGGTGGATGGCTAAACACTATTTCCCTACAGCTGGAACAGTAAGAGATACTGCTAGTGAGTCTACCTGGCAGATGCTAACACTGATCTGTCCCCCCATGTTGTCTACAATTCTCACTCAAACTTATTCTTTTGGGTTATGAGAGGAAGTTTTCTGGTTTCAGAAGACATCTACCAAAGTGCACATCAAAATGATAGAAGCAGTTCCAGAAAATAGTGGTCATTTTTATTTGGCATTCCTAGTCAGAGTAGCTATTCGGAATATTAAAAAGGAGAGATAATGCCCTGTATGAGTGATATTTGTGAGGGTTAATTTTATGTGTCAGCTTGATTAGGTCAGATGTTGGTTTAAACATTATTGTGGGTATTTCTGTAATGGTGTTTTTGGATGAGATTAACATTTATATCAGCATACTGAGTAAAGCAGTTTGCCTCCATTATATGGGTGAAAAAAAAGAAAGCTGCTCCTCCCATGAGTAAGAGAGGGTCTTGCCTGACAGTCTTCAAAATGAAGTGTGTGTGTGTGTGTGTGTGTGTGTGTGTGTGTGTGTGCGCGTGTGCGTGTGTGATGTATACTTTATATAGCCCTATAGGTCTGTTTATTTGGAGAACCCTGACTAATACAATATGCAGGATAATATTTTAATAGAACATATTTCCCAATAAGTATTTGAGAAATAATGAATTCCAAGAAAGATTGAAGAGATGAGAGGATACATAAATGAATGAGGTGACTGGTAAGAAAAACTCAACTGGGTATACTTGAAAAGAGTAAACTCAGGTAAATGGTCAACAGGAAGGACTATGAGCTGCAAACCCATAGCAAGAGGAGAGTTTGTCCATGGAAAGTTAAAACAACAAATCCTCTTTCTTATTAAAACAGAGAAAAAGTGTAGAATAGGAAATATAAACAGTAAAGGATTTTTCTCTAGATCCTCACATAATCATAAAAATAAAGACTAGAGTCACAAGCATTATTCGAGGTCAATTTTCAGCATTAAATATAGTTAGTACACACCAGAAAATACACCAGGCAGGCCGGGCGAGGTGGCGCACGCTTGTAATCCCAGTACTATGGGAGGCAGAGACCGGAGGATCTGGGTTCGCGGGCAGCCTCAGCTCTCTCTCTCTTTCTCTCTCCCTGTCTCTCTCTCTCTCTACTTAGTGAGGCCCTCTGCAACTTCGTGAGACCCGGTTTCAAAATAAAGTATAAAAAATAAGGCCGGGGGTGTAGCGCGGAGGTAGAATGCCCCTGGGTTCAATCCCCGGTACCGCAAAAAAAAAAAAAAAAAAAAATACACCAGGCATTTATTCAATAGCTGTGCAAACTCTCTTCCCCAGGGAAACTAGCCATACATATCTTTAAGCAGCATTAATCCCCCCATCAAAGACAGCTTTTCTTCTCCATTTAAGGAATACCAATGTGTCTGGTGTTAAATATAAGCTACCCAGAGGGGTTCAGAGATGCAGCTAAACCAACAATAAAGAAGGACATTTCCTCTTGCTCCATTTTAATTTTACTCTCAGGCAATTACTAGGTTGGAGATGCTGGAGATAAATTTATAAATTGGAGATAAATTTATAAATTATTTATTTCCAAATAAGATGTTAAAGTGCTTTAATTTAAAAATGGTTACAAGGTAAAATTAACATTAGAATATCTCTAGTGTCTTTCCTATGATGTATTAGTCTACATAATTAGGAAAACATAAAGTTGTAAGAATTCTGTTTGCAAAATATTTTGGCTTTTCCACATTCCACTAAACTAAGGAAAGATTTTCCCACTTAGAAATTTTACCCATACGTATGCAGGGGACTGCATTTCTGTTGAGTCAGATTAGCTAAAACATTGTGCTTAATTTTAATAGCATATGTAAGAAGCATAGATTTGATGCAGTCCTTTTTCAGTTTTTCATCTATAACAGATTTTCATTCTCATATTTGCCAAATACCAAGCACTCATTTTCTTATCAGTAAAGCCAATGCTTTTATTTATCATGAGTCATTTTTATTTTTCTGGTGTTAATATTTAAGTTTCAGTGAATCAGCAAAAATTATATACATTTACTTAAATACACTGATTACAAAAAATGACCTTAAACTTTTCTTGATCCTGAGTCTGTAACTTTTACATTGTGATTTTTGTGTGGTAAGTCCATTTCTCCACACTTGAGTCTGGATTGGAATTTTGATTTGCTTTGGCCAGAAGCATCTCATTATTTCAGTTCTGAGCCAAGGACTCATGAGGTCTTGCACACTTCCATTCATTTTCAGCTGCCATTTCAACAAGTCCAGTTTTCCAGCTCTATGACCTAAGACAAAATGAGGGAAGGATCTCTGCTGAAGCCATTGCACACCAGCCAGTGTGAGAGCTGAGTGTAGCCACATGGGTGAGTCCAGCTGAGGGCGGAAGAGTCACAATGTTGAGCAAAGCCCCAAACGCTGCACACGCAGTTGTGGGCTAAGTGAATGGCTTTCTCCTAAGCTGCTATGTTGTTTGTATACAGAAAAAGCTAGTTGACATATTTATTTTATACTTTCATCATTCTATCTCTTATGATATTAGACTATGCCTAGAATATTAGAACCATTATACTTACATTAAAACTCAAGTTCTGATTTAGCTGACTAAGATTTGGAAGTGTTATATTTTAGAATAAATGAAGGCAACTCTATACATAAATATCCATGTGGTTTCACAAATATCACTGCTATATGCTTGTTATTTTATGCACAGACATACATCACCTACTCTAAGAGAATATTCTGATTTAAATAGTAAGTGTACTGAATCCACTACTAGAGCTATGTTAAACAGTTTATCAGACTTGTCTCTATTTTACCTTACAGTTACTCCTTTTTTCACAAATAACAGAACTGAGTCTTGAAGAATTTAAGTAATTTCCCCCAAATTCTGTCCTAGAAGTAAAAATGAAATTAAATGAAGAGTTTCTTTCTTACTCTAGAGATGAATGTTTAACCATTAAGTGTGCTGCCCATGTTTCAAAAATGTAAGGAAGAGATAGCCTTTTATATGATTTCAAAATATTTCTCATCCAAATACAATGGGAGAAACTAAAATAAAAAGCACTATAAGTGAATGTGCCTAATTTCAACCTAAAGAAATTTACTAATTCTCAATCAGTTCAGCTAACAACCCACCATATTAACCTATTGTTGTGATGTTGTCATAATATAAATAAATGCAAGCAATGATAAAATGTAGAAAAACATAATGATGAATATTACTCATTATGTATTTAACTAGCTTTTCAAAGCTAATAGGCTTCATCATAAGAAAATTCGGATTCATGTTATACAAGAATAAAAGTAAATTATAGAGGAACTAAATGTGAGTTGCTCTTACAAGCTGGTAAACTGTCACTTACATTGTTGCACAATCCTGTTTACAATTTCCACATCCCAAATGGTCTGAGAAAAATTGGAAAGTGAGTGTCTACTCCTAAGGAAGACAATCTGGACTGAATTGACATGAAGCTATTTATAGTCTTTGTTTATACAACTTAGTATGATTATTTATACATTTAATTGAAGAGAGACTTTTGATTACATCGTTCTGCCCCAAATCCTGTGGAGTGTTATGTAATGTATAGAATTTATGTACTGCACAGATTTTTTTTAAAGTTCAAAGAAGTCTTAACTCTAAAATGTTAGGAATAAAGGAATTTCGAATGAGTGATTGTGAGCCTGAAATGCAGCGAACACATTTCTTATGCTTATAATAGAGTAAATTAGTCACTTCCATTTTAGTCTGAATGAGCAATCAAGTACTTTCTAGGAAGCATGTTTTGATAAGATGGGAAAAAAGGAAAAGAAGAATCTGAAACCCCTTTCCTTGATTCCATCATAATTCATTTTTAAAATACAAATATATCAATACTAAAAAAATAGAATATGGCTTCAAAATAAAATTTTAATATAATGCCCTGATAATAAAAAAGGAAAGGTGGAAATCTCGTCATTGGAAACCTGGAAGTCACCATTTCAACCTAACAACAAGTGAAAAGTAAAGAAGCTGAAAAATCAACAACTCTTCTTAGACCTCTAAGACAAGAGAGATTATAAGAGAAATCGCTGCCTCCAAAACTGTAAAGTACAACAGGCAAATACAGATTCGCAGCTTGCTGGAGCAGCAACCCAGAAGCAAGAACCAGTACCAGGACCAGGAAACCTGAACCGTAACAGGTGTGTCCTTGGAGGCTCAGAGAAGATACTGAAAGTTAAAAAAGAAAACCCAGGGGGACCCAACCACAGAAAGGGCCATACGCTTTTGTGAGTTTTGCCTTCTGGGGTTCTACCAGGTCCTCCCAGAGACCATCAGAGAAAATTCCTTTGTGCTTCTAGCGGGTGAACCATTTTAAAATGTATCAGAGCATTCTGTTCTCTTTACAAGCTCTGCTCTCAGGAGAAACTATTTAACCAGGGCCTGGCCTGCTGGGGCTATATCAAAGCCAAATTGACCTGCGAGAGTGAAGGAAAATACCCAGCTCCAGCCCACATCAGCCGCCCTGTCCCACCTACGTGTGGGGACTAGTGGCCTGAGAACCATGTGTGAAGTCAGTCCAGAGCATAGGCTTATGGAAACACGGACTTAACCACAGAACTTCAGAGCAACACTCCTCCCCACACACCTTACCTCTGCATTATTAGAAGATTAATTACAGAAGCTACTTTTACCCAGCACATACTATCAGACTCTTAAGGAAACAAACGAAAACCTATAGAACAGATTAAAAGGCAAAAGCCACATTTACAAAAGATAGAGCAATCATTACAACCAGCCTCAGATATTCCAGCATGTTAGAATTTTCAAACCAAGAATTTGAAATTCCTCTGATTAATAAGCTAAGGGTTCTAATGAATTAAGTAGATATCATAAAAAGAGATGAGCAATGTAAGAAGATATATGCAAATTCTAAGAAAGAATCAAAAAAGATAAAAAATACTGTAGCAGAAACAAAGAATGCCTTTGATTAGATTATGAATGAACTGGGTATGGCTGAGGTAAGAATTTTGGAGCCTGAGGATATTGCAACACAAACTTTCCAACTGAAATTAAAAAGGAGAAAAAGGACTGAGAAACAAAGAACAGACTATCAAGAATTGTGCAACAACTATAAAAGATACATTATATTCATAAAAGGAATACCAGGAGGAGATGACAAAAAGAAAGGAAGAGAAGACATATTTGAAAAAGTAATGATTGAGAATTTCCCCAAATTACTGTTAAAGTAAATAACAGATGTGGAAAACTTAGAAAATACTAAGCAATATAAATGTCAGGAAAACTATTTGTGTGTATGTATATATTCATACTATGTGTAAATATATATACATACACACACGCATATATATATATATATATATATATATATATATTTGCACGTCATTTTCAATCTGCAGAAAATTGAAGTAAAGAAAAAATCCTAAACAAAACTAGAGGAACATTTGCCAAGATAGACTATATTCAGGGTCACAAAACACATCTTAACAAATTTAAAAGAATAGAAATCATGAATGTTATGCTACTTACTTTTATATATTAAATTTGTATCCTGAAACTTTAATGAATTTATCAGCTCTAACAGTTTTTTTGACGGAATATATTCATATACATATTATATACATATTCATGTATATATATTCATATATATATATATTCCATCTATATATATTCATGTCGCCAAAAAACAGACAATTTTGCTTTATACTTTATTGTTTCATACTTGGATGCATGTTATTTATTTTTCTTGTTTAATTGCTCAGGCCTGGACTTTAGTACTTCATTTAAAAGAAGTGGTAATAGTGGGCACTCTTTTCTTGTTCCTTATCTCATAGGAAAAGTTTTCCATTTTAATCATTGAATATGATGTTATCTATGGGCTTGTCATATGTGTTCCTTATTGTGTTCAGAAACATTCCTCCTATACCAATTTACTGAGAGTTTTTTATGAAAGAATGTTGAATTTTGCCAAATATCTTTCATGAATCTACTGAGATAATTGTGTTTTGTCCTTAATTTTGCTTATACATCTAGTGAATAGAATTACATCTAGTGATTTGTATATGTCAAGCCCAAACTTATGAAATGCAGTAAAAACAGTTTTAAAAAGGAAGTATATAGCACTAAATGCCTACAGCTCAAAAAAAAGATGTCAAATAAACAATCTCAAGTATCTAAAAATAAAAGAAAAACTAAACCCAAAGTTAGTAAAAGGAAAGAAATAGCAAAAAATCCAGACACAAAAATAAAATAGATGCTAGAAAAATAATGGAAAAATTAAGAGTTGTTTTTTAATATAAACAAAACTGATGAACTATTAGCTAGAATAAGTAAGCAAAAATGATAGAAACCTCAAATAAGTAAAATTAGAAAGGAAAGGGGAGATATTACAATTGACAACACAGAAGCAGAAAAAACTATTAAGACTATTAATTATATGAACTGGATAACCTAGAAATAATGGAAAAATCCTAGAAATGAGAAATGATGATTGAATGATGAAAAAATTAAATCTAAGGAGACAAACAATGATTAAGGGGATTGAATCAGTAATAAAAATTTTCTGACCAAAGAAAAACCCAGAACTATATGACTTCATGGCTGAAATCTACCAAATATTTAAAGAATAATTTGCATTAGTCCTTCTCAAACTCTTCTAAAAATTTGAAAAGAAGGGAATATTTCCAAACTTATTTTATTAAACCAGCATTACATTGACATTTAAGCCAGAAAAAAGATACTAAAAGAAAATACTGACAAACTGAATTCAACAGCACATTAAAATATCACTAGCCATAAGGAAGTGGAATTTATCCCAAGGAAGAAAGAATACCAAGCGCTTAAAGAAGAAATTATACTAGTTCTTTAAAATTTCTTTTATCTGATAGAAGTAGAACATATACTTGCTAATTCAGTCCATGATGCCGGCATCACCGTAATACTAAAATCTGGCAATAGCATTGCAGGAAAAGAAGCCTACCAATCGATATTTCTCAATAACATAGATTCAAAAATCCTCAATAAAATATTAGCAAATCAAATCCAACAATGTATAAAAATACCACTACCGCATGGGACTTAAGTATTCAAGGCTGGCTCAATACTTGAAAATCAATCAATACAATCCATCACATCAACAGGCGAAAGAAGAAAAATAATATGATAATATCAACAGATGCAGAAAACACATTTGGCAAAAGCCAACACCATTTACAATAAAAACTCTCAGTAAACTAACAATAGATGGAAACTTCTTCAACGTATTACTTCCTACAACTGATATCATACTTAATGGTGAGAGACTCAAAAAGGTCAAGGACCAGGCAAGGGTGTCTCCTCTCACCACTGATTTTCAATACCATATTGTAAGTCTTAGTTAAATGCAATAAGATGAAAAGAAATAAAAAGAAAATGTATATAGATTGGAAAGGAAGAATTAAAACTCTTCTCAGATGATATGATCATCTAAGTAGAAAATCTAAAGAAAAGATTAAAAACCTTCCTGAAATAAGTGATTTTAGTGATTGCAGGTATAAGGTTAACGTATAAACATCAACTTCTTTCCTATACACCAGAAATTTGAAATAAAAAACAATACTATTTATAGTAACACCCACAAAATTAAATGCTTAGGTATAAATCTGACAAATATATACAAGTTTTAAATGAGGAAAACTAAAACACTCTAATGAAAGAATCAAACAAAACTAAATAAATGGAGAGAAATTTCATCTTCATGGATAGGGAGACTCAATATTCTCAAGATATCAGTTTTTCCCAAATTGACCTTAAGATTTAATGCTTTCCCAGTCGAAATTACAGTAACTCATTTTGTGGATATTAACAAACTGATTCTAATGTTTATATTAAAGGCAATAGATCCAGAAGAAACAATATAATATTGAAGAACAGGAAAATTGTTGGCACTACTCAACTTCAAGACTTTCTGTAAAACTACAGTAATCAAGACAATATGATATTGGCAAAACAATAGACAAAGAGATCAATGGAATAGAATAGAGTCCAGAAATGGACCCGCATAAATGACAAAGGAAGAAAGTCAATATAGTGGAGAAAAGATAGTCCTTTTAAACAAATGATTTCTAGAACAACTGGACATCTACCTGCAAAAAAGAAAAAAAATCAACAGACTTTATACCCTTCTCAAAAATGAAGTCAAAATGGACCACATACGTAAATGTAAAACACAAAACTATTAACCTCTAGAAAATATAATATTGGAGAAAATATAGATGGTCTTCTTTTTGGTCATAACTTTCAGATATAGGACCAAACTCATGATCCACAAAAGAAAGAAATGATAGACTACTTAATTAAAATTAAGAATATTTGCTCTGTGGAAGAATAAAAACTGCACAAGTGGCAAAAGAAAACAAAAATTGGACTTATTAAAAATTTAAAAATTGTTCTTCCTTGAAGGACACCATCAAGAATGTGAAAAGACAACTCACATAATGGGAGAAAATATCTGCAAATTTGATAAGGGACTTGTATTTAGAATATATTAAGAACCTCACAACTCAATAATAAAAAATCAATAACCCCATGTAAATATTTGCAAAGGATTTAACTAGATATTTCTCCAAAGAAGATTCGCAAATGGTGAATGAAAAGAAAAGATGCTCAGCATTTTTAGGCATCATGGAAATGTGAATCAAAACCACAATGAGATACCACTTCACACCTAAGTATTGACAAGGCTGCGGGAAAATTCAAATCCTAATACATTGTAGTTGGAAATGTAAAATATGCAGCCATTTTGGGAAACATGCTCGTGGTTCCCCAAACCACTTAACATATAGTTATCATATAACCCAGCAATGTCAACCCTAGATATATATATATATATATATATCTTGTATATATATCTTGTATATATATATATATTTATATATATTATATATTTTTATTTATATATAATATATATTATATATTATATATTAATATATTATATATAATATATTATATATTATATATAATATAATATATTATTATATATTATATATATTATATATATTATTATATATTATATATATTTTGTATATATATATAAAAAAATATATATTTTTATATATATATCTTGTATTGATAACCTATGTCCCCCATTTATAATAGCAAAAAGTAAAAAATAAAAATGTCCAATAAGAGATGAATGGATACATAAAATGTGGAATATTCATACAATGGAATACTACTTTGCAATAAAAAGAAATGAAGTTGGAGGCTGAGATAGGAGGAGCAGGGTAGACGCTAGTGTTCAGTAACTTAGCAAGACTCTGTCTCAAAATAAAAAAATAAAATAGGGCTGTGGGTGTAGCTCAGGGATAGAACCTTCCTGGGTTCAATCCTTAGGACTACCAAAAAGAAAAAATAAATGAAGTACTGATATATACTACAATATGGATAAACCTTAAAAACATATTAAGTGAAAAAAGTCAAAGAGAAGAGCACACATACTGCATGATTTTATTTATATGATATTTCTAGAATAGGCAGATCCAAACAGATGGAACCAGACTGGTGGCTGCCAGGGGCTAGAGAAGTGCCAACGACTATCTCCTTGGCCAAATTTTAATTGGGCTCCTGTAAGCCCTTTTCTTGTCCTTGAGCCTTGTCCTTGGGCCTGTCCCTGGGTCTACATACTGCACTGTTAACAGGAATCCTGCTAAGTCAGCTCACCCTCATCAAAAATCCCCCCTTGATATCTGATTATCTGCAATATCTGATCACATCCCTCATCCCTCAGGTGATACAAGACCACACTAGCCTGTCTTCAGCAAATACCCTTTTAGGTTGGTTTAGCAAGCATTCCTCCTACCCTTGACATCTCCTCTTAGTAATTTTCCATCCATTGACCCCATGCCCCCAAACCTGCCCCTTGGCTATAAACCCTCATTTGTCCTTGTATTAGGAATTGAGCCAAGTTCTATACTATGGTGCCTTTTCCCCCTATTGCAATAGTTCCTTAATAAAAAAATTGTTTTTACTTCTTTTAAACAAAGGAAGAAAAACCATAGTTTGAGAAAAATGTCTATAAAATACATATCTGATATAGGACTTTTATCAAAATATACAAAAAAATCTTAAAAACCAACAATAAGAAAATAAATGAGCCAATTAAAAGGAAGGAATCAGACCAAACAATGTTATGTGCATATATGAAAGTATCACAATGAATCTCACTATCATGTACAATTATAATGCACCCATAAAAATTTTTAAATAAAATTTAAAAGTCTTCATATCACAGAAATTAGGAGTCAGTTAACAAATGTGGAGAGCAGAGCAGGAACACCAATATCCTCCACCTACACAGTGGTGACTCAAGAGAAATTGTGTTAGGTTGATAGAAAAGGTCCTTGAAAATGTGGTATGTTATTTCATGTTTAAATACAATCAGCTGAAGAAGTAAATGCTAATACAAGTATCAGCTTTGGGAGGAATGAAGGAAGAGAAATAAAGAGAGATGCAAGTGAACTCTATCTTTCAAAGTAGAAAGCGAACAGGTATGATTCAAGTTGGTAAATGAAGAACTAAATATAACATTTAGCATTAAAAGCTAATAATGAGAAGACAGAAAAGTAGAAATGGTTCAAAGTGGTAATTTGGGGAGAATAGGACAAGGACAGAAGGGATAGGCCAAAGACTGTTCCTAATGATTTTGATAATCATTTTAAAAGTAAAAGTACAGCAAAAATATAATAGTGGCTGTTGACTAAAATAAAACATTGACTAGAATGTGAGTGGTGGTCACTTTAAATAGAGTGGTCTGAGAAGGGCCTGGTTTATGATAGGAGACAGTCTTGAGAAGAATCTGGAGTCAATGCGCCCCAGGCAGAGGGAGACCTCTAAGCACCGGTGCTGAGTGGAAGCCAGCCTGCCCTGTTGCAGGAAGGAAAAGGAGGTCTTACAAGCCCAGGGAAGCCCCACATCACACAACTCCAAGGTGTGCAGGGGCCTTATAGGTCATACTTAAATTAAAATGGAAGTTCCAAGCTGAGCATGGAGGCACACGCCTATACTCCCAGTACTTGGGAGGCTGAGACTAAAATATCACAGGTCCAAGGACAGCCTCAGCAACTTAGAGAGGCTCTCAGCAACATAGTGAGACCCTGTTTCCAAATAAAATAGGGCTGTGGGTATAGCTCAGAGGTAAAAATGCCCCTGGGTTCAATCCCCAGCATCACACACACAAAAAAAGTACTGGCTGTTCTGTTAGGGCTAAACTGCAGGGAGTAAGAAGGAAGGCAGAAAGATTAGTTGGGGTGTTGCTGCCATGGCTCAGAGAGATGTAATGGTGATTTGATGAAGTGTTGAAACTTTGACATATTATCTATTTTTGGAAGTAAATCAGGCACGGCTTACTCACAGATTGGATGTAGAAAGTGGGGAAAAGAGAAAATGCGCAGGAGACTCCAAGCAGCAACACAATGGTGGTGTGTGTTAGTTTTTCATCACTGTGACCAAAATACCTGACATAAACAACTGAAAAGAGGAGAAGTTTATTTTGGCTCAGAGTTTCAGAGTGCATGCTGGGCTGGCTCCATTGCTCTGGGCTGAGGTGAGGCAGAATGTCATGGTGGGGAGGGTATAGCAAAAAAAAAAAAAAAGGTTGCTCTCAGCTCATGGCAGCCAGGAAGCAGAGAGAAGAAGGGGCCAGCGATAAGATAGAGACCCCAAGGGCATGCCCCCTAGGGACCTATTTCCTTCAACTATGCCCCACCTGCCTACAATTTCCACCTTTTCCCAGTGGTTCATTCAAATTATGAATCCATCAAATGGGTTAATCCAGGGCGAGGTCAGAGGCATTCTGATCCAATCACTTTCTAAAAGTCCCTGGACTTGCTGCATTGGGAGAAATTCCACATCCCAACCTAACACAGTGATTTTAACCATGTTGAGAAAGACCAGGGACAGAAACCCAAAGTTCTTTTTTGTGCATATATATGGCCAGGAGGAGCTCATTTCAGGAAAGAAAGTGTAAAATAAAAACAGATAATGTTTAGTACATGCTTATTTTAGTACATGCTTATTATATGCCTGGCACTCACCTAAATGCTCTTTACCTGTTTATGAACACCCCAGGTTCAGTGACCTTCTTGGAGGATTCACAGGTCTGTGTGTATTGTCATACTCATGACTATAATTTATTACAACACAAAATCAGCAAAGGAAAAAGGTACATGGGTCATTGTCTAAAGAAACCAGGCAGAGAGTCTTCTCCCAGTGGAGTGACATGGAATATACCTCATTCCACCAGCAATGATCTGTGGTAACCTGTGAAATGTTGCTGACCAGGGAAGATTGTGAGGACAGTGTCAAGGGATTTTACTGGAGACTGATCATCTAGCAGCCTCTGCCTGGCATGCACCAGCATCCCAGACTCCCAGAGCAGAAGCAGGTGTTCAACAGAAATCACACTGTTTATATAAATGGTTTAGGCTCAGTGACCCACTCTATTCAGTTAGGTGAACGGGAATCCTCCCCAAATCCAAGTTCCCAGATACCAACCTAGAGCCAACTTCCGAACCAGATCTTTCTAAGGACAAGAGGTCATATCCACTGTGTTAACTCCTTTCAGCACATGTCTTAAACGGTTGAAGACTCCAACAATGTTTTCAAATAGTTCCTATCTTTATTTTTCAAGTGAAAGAGGAGAAACTAACTCAGCTAGTTTGGGAAAAAAGTGGAAATTACAACTAGGAAATATTGCTTTTGTGCAGGAACTTGTAGGTATTTCAGAAAGGAGCCTCTCAATAGAGAATAAAAAAAACAGCA
The DNA here is from genome assembly GCA_004027185.1 of Glis glis. Taxonomy (NCBI): domain Eukaryota; kingdom Metazoa; phylum Chordata; class Mammalia; order Rodentia; family Gliridae; genus Glis; species Glis glis. Next base: position 4,902 of record PVJS01032217.1, on the reverse strand, counting down.
AGTGAGTAGGGTTGAATAACTAAGCCTTGGGGCACCAACATTTAGAGGTTCAACAAACCAAGGCAGAGCAGCCAATGAAATGGGCAGAAATCCAGGAGGCTGTGTACTCTGTCACAGGGTGTAAAGAAAAGTTCAGAAAATGGAGTATTGGCAATTGGTGTATTGAGAGGGTGCAGTGATTATTTATGACCAGGCCTAACTTTGGTTTTCCAGCTTTTTGTCCTACCCCTAGCTCATACACTCTACCTCTGATCGCAGGGGCCTAGGCTTTCCTCCGGATGTCAAAGCTGAAATCCCTTCACACACGCTCTCCCTGTCACCTGAAATGCTATTTTCCTTTTTTCTAAACAGCAATTTCTAGTTAGTTAGCTTTCAAGAGTTGTATCTAATAGTACCTTCTTTGTAAAATACTGTTGCTCCTCCCAAATAGATTATCTACTTTCTCCTTGAAGCTTTTCATGTATGTATTACAGTCTTCCTTTTACTAGTTTTATTTTATTCACAATATAGCTGGTGTTTAAGAAATGCCAAAGGAAGGAAGAAAGGAAGGAAGGAAGGAAGGAAGGAAGGAAGGAAGGAAGGAAGGAAGGAAAGAAAGGACTATTGAGGAACAGTAAGGAAAACAGAAAAAGTGTTTTGGGATGAGTGTATATAAACATTTCCTGTAACTCAAGGCACCTAAGACTTTCTCAGATTTGGAATATTTAAATTCTAGTAAGGTGAAGGTTGAATTTGCATTTGCCTGGCTGGTGTGATGTAAATACATCTATAACTCTTACTTTCCATATTTATGCAAGTACCTGAGATCTGGAGAGTCAAATCTCCCAGGTACTGTGTTTTTCCTGCCACTGAAAGCTCTCTTGGACTAGCTAACACGCAAACTCTCCTGAGAAGAGAATGAGAGGAACGTGTGTAGGGAACAGCACTCTCTTTTCTAATGTAAACGAATCTAAGAAGTCTTTCTAGGGACTGGTTTTCTTATTGCCTGGACAGTAGGAGAGTGGTATGCAAATCATTTGTGACAATCTAAGAGTAGGTACTCAAAGAAGGAGGGGAAAATTATCCAGAACTAGGAGGCTCAGTGACCAAGGAAATCAAATTATATTCTTTACAATTTCACCTTAAATTAATCTAGGATGAACTGCCCCATATTCTGAAATATAAGCAAATAAATTCCTATGTGGAGAATATGAAGGTGGCATAGATCTTGTTTCCAAAGATGTTCAGAGACTGGTGAAGGAAATTCCAGATATATGAGATAGTTAATTATGCTGGACAGGGAAAATTTGGATGTAGGCTTAGTACGAACAAGGTCAGCCTCAAAAGCCTAGTTGAAATCCCAGCTGCAACGCTGTGAGAGTATTGGGGCCTGCCCAGCAGACATGGTAGAACTCCTGGGGCCTGGCGGCGGGCCAGGAAAGGGAGGCCCTCTTCTATTTAACTGGCATGAAGTGGTATGTGTTAAAGATCCTTCCTCAGACTGTGGTGAGTGAGACAACGTGGAAAGTTGGCAGAGCCCCTGGACCACAGCTCCACAGCTCTCCTGTGCTCACAGATGTTTCCTGCCTTCCCCACAAAGTGCAGCCGCCTCTGAGGCCTCTGTGTTTTCTTGTAAACGCATCTGCTACAGTCGGATCCTGTTTCGGGATGTGTTTCTCCCTTGTCATCGAGAGGGGAGCCATGAAGGGTTTATTAGAGGAAACTGAATACAATGATCTGGTTGTGTGTGTCTTTATCTCTCTTTTTTAGACACTCCATTTTTATTGTGGATAAATTAATTTTCACCTAACTAGCTTTTCACTAAAGAAAAAAATGAGAGAGAGAGAGAGAGAAAAAAAAAACTTTGCACCCTATACAATTCTTCTTTAAATGAGTAGACACTTAATAGATGGGGAAAATGCATTCACAAAAATTAATAGCAATTTAAGAGCAAGTGCCTGGAGTATATTGTGTGTTGCGAGGTCAGGGGTTGCATAACTGCTCCTGCCCTTTCTCAGCAACTAAATGAGGATTCTAACAGAGTTAAGTGTTTTTATTTCACAGCACCTTTAAATAAGGACAGAATGTGTGGTTGAGGGAGATTGAAACCGCATTTGCTAACGCGATCCACACCCAAGAGGGATTCCTCAAAGCCATCCCTTTTCAAAGCCTGTGCAGGTGCTCTTCTTGCCTGCTGAAGCACTCCTAGGCATCTCTCAGAGCTCTCAACTTCACGCCACTGAGGTCTGAGCTCACCCAGACCACCAACCACCATATGGAAGGTCTCCCTACCCACCCACCTGGCACACCTCCATTTCCTCTCTTACTTTCCTTACAGCATTTGTCACTGAGATCATAGTACATATTTATTTCCTTGTGTGTTAAAGAACACAAACTCCCTGAAGTAGGAATTTCTCAGATTATCACTCTGTCATCAGATTAAGGTTCCTGGCACCTTGGAAGTGCTAAAAAGTAATTGACATGAAAATTGGAATGAGGTTTGAGGCAAGCACAGAGGGTCCTGATTCTGCCTTTAACTCCTGAGTAAACAGTCCTTGAGCCTTCACCACTTTAAGGAAACAATTTGTCACATCAGAGCTATCTTCTGTGTAAATCTCTTCCTATCACCCCCACACACTCTAGTAGTAGGCTCTAAATGCCTTTTTCCTGCACCAGAGCCCTAATCATTTTAAAGTGACTTTTTTACTGTTTATTAAGTCCTTTTTTCGATCTGGAAATGGTGGAGTTATACCATGGCTCAGTTTCTCATCTTGAGGGAACATGTCTGTTTTATCTGTGTGCTTGCTTAATGAAACCAGTTTTAAAATCCTCTTCTAGAAAGAGCCTCTTTCTGTTTTCAGTCAAACTGATAATTAGTGCTTGCAAAGGAGGCCTTTGCCTTTGAAGCAATAGCTTAGGATGTTACTGGTTCATTATTTCGTGCTCAGCAACATGTTGATCACACATGCATGGGAAAAGAAAGCCTGAATCAGATGTTGCAAGCTGTTAGCCCATGGCCTGACGGAGACTTGTGTTCAGTCCACCCACTGTTGACCTGTTAAGTGTTTGAAATGTCAGTTCTTTGCTGGCCTTGGAAATAAAGAGCTTGCACATAAAATTTAACATTTCAGGCTTCTCTCAAAAATCTAAAGATCTGAGGAAAAATAGACACAGGCTGTTGCATTTCAATAATCTGGGCTACTAGTAGCTGTCTACTTTAGGTGGTCATGGAGACCTCAGCAGCCCAGCCTCTTTCCCCTTCCCCTGGTTGCTTCCAAACTGAAACCCAGCATCAGTTCCTTTAGTCATCAGACATCTGTGTTCCTTCAGTCACTTTGACTGCTTGATCCCTGGAGGATCTCAAATTTGGTTTATATCCTGAAAAATTCAATGAAGCCAATATACTTTTATATTCTGCTTAAGAGTTAGCCACAACTCAATACTAGATATTAGTAACATATTCATTGTATTCTTCCTAAAAATTTTAGGAAACAATGCAGAATAGATTGGCCTTTGCAGAAGACCTTTCCTGCAGGGGAAATATTATTAATATTAGATGCAGGAATATTTTTGCTTGAATCATAAAATCAGGATAATGTTGAATAAAGGTATAGCTTCACTAATAGAATTTAGAGATATAGAACATTTTCTCTTGACAGATTGAAAGCATAGCCTGTTGAAGACAGAACTTGTTTGAATCCTAACTTTCCCTTTACTCTCTGTGAGACTTTGGCAAGTCACTCAAACTCTCTCAGGTCTTTCACCTGTGGGTAACTAACAATTATATGCACCTCCATGAGGGACAATAAGGAGGAAAAAGCTAATATACACAAAATACATAGGCTGACATTCAGCTAAAATATTCTGCTTTCTGTATTTGAGTCTTCACTATACCCCCATTTTCTAATTGCCATACTATTTAGAAGGTATCCAATCTGATGCCAGGACAAAGACAGAATTCAAGGCAACAAGACTATGTATTTAGCTTTATTTGTCTAAAGACAAAGAGTCACATAAATACTAAAATGTAAATGCTTACAGATGCTTATACAAAACACATACCAAATACATACCAAAGTGAATAATTGCCAGTGGTTCTCAGATTTTTGGATTTCATGAGACAGAAATTTTCTTTGAAAAGAGGTTAAACAGTTTTTATTTTTTTCCTGAGTAAGAAAATTAGGATACAACAAAACAGAAGGATTGCTATTTATTATCAGCAACATTTTCTGTGGGAAAGGACATTTTAATACTCCCTCATCACCAAAAGGGGGCTATAGTGGACACACGCTGAAAACGAAGCACAGCTCTTTAGATTGAATCAGTTCAATAAGTGAAAGTTAAAGGAGTGACAGCAAAGTAGATACAAGAGCAGAGAAGGAGCCAGGAGTGCAAGATGTCACAAGGGCAAGTGGAGACTGCCTGTCCTGAAGGAAACCACTATGATCACTTGTAGTCACAAAAACAATATACTTCCGGCATGGAATGGACAGATCAGTGGAAATTACAGTGATTCTAGAAAAAAATATATAAATAGCTGTGGGAATGTATTCGATGATAAAGTCAACACATTAAATGGGTAGTAGAGATTATTCAGTAAATAGTATCAGGTTGAGTAGCTAGCCATATGAAAATATTTATATATGAAATAAACTTTTTCTTTATACCAATAAAATTTCCAGGTGTACCAGGAATGTACATAATTCCACAATAAATTGTAAAAGTATTTAAGTATATATATATATGTGTGTATATATATATGACATATATGACTTATTATATATTTATATATATCATATATATATATATATATATATATATATATATACACACACACACACACATTTTTTTTTTTTTTTTTTTTTTTTTTTTTTTTTTTTTTTTTTTTTTTTTTTTTTTTTTTTTTTTTTTTTTTTTTTTTTT
>PVJS01032216.1:0-22921 GCA_004027185.1 Glis glis | reverse complement strand
CTCTGCTTGGGAGGAGACAAGAAGGGGAGTGTAGCTGTTTATTGGAAGGAGAAGGGCAGCAGTCTGCTAGGCCCTGCTATATACTCACACCTAGCAGAAGGAGGGGGGGGTGATTCTGCTGCCACAGAATTATTAACCCTTGAGCTCCAGCTCTGTTCCTCACACAGCAAAGCAGGAGAAACAATACACTTAACCAATGGAGTGCCAGCCTAAGACATTACATCATCAGTCAGCACAGCCATTGGCTAATAATTCCTAGAAGGCAAAATTCTGCTTCTAGGTGCTTAACCCTTTCATGCTTATCACAGCAAAGAATATTTTGGTCTAAATCAATGGTTCCTGAACTTGCTTTTATCAGAATCATCTGGGGTGCTTTTCTAAACACACAGATTGCCATTCTCTGCTTCAAGCCATCTAAATCAGAACCTTCAGAGGGAGCATGGAAAACTGTATTTTAAACACTGTGCAGAACATGAGGGACCATGTATTTCCAAATGAGATACCATTTTTTTTCTGAGCAATTTATAAAGTGCCCAACACTTTACTCTATCAGTCACTGATTTCCTACATTGAGCAGTAGACATTACTGGTGCTATTCCACAAGTATAAGAAGTCTGGTTCAGAGAAGACAGGTCACTTGCTCAAGAGATAGAGCCAGGCTGTTTGGACTCTACCTTGCTACCCCTTGGAGTCCCCTGCTTAAAGGTAAATCAAGCTATTTGCTCACATATTGCCTCCAGGATTATAGAAAATAAAGACACTGGTGATGACCTGGAAAACCCAGTGACAAAGGAAGAACCGAGGGAGGAAGAGAATGAGCAGGTGTTCAGAGATCACCACCCTCCAGGATCAGTCTCTCAGGTTCATTCCTTCTGCTTCCACTGCAGTCTCAGCTCCACTGTCACTTTCTCCAGGAGGCCTCCTCCCACCTCCAAACCTGGGACAGGTGTCCCTGTTCTGTGCTTCTAAGGTGCCCTGTACCCACAGGCTGCAGTAGCTTCTTTGCTGGGTAAACACCATGAGATTGGAGCCATGCCTACCTTCTCCACCAACACCTGCCCAGCAATGCACCTGTCATATATGAATACTCAATCATGACTCAAAGAAGGAAGGGAGGGAAGGTATTTGCTGAAGTTCTAACTGGCATCATGCTAGGGCGGGAAAGACAAAGGAATGGAAGTCTGGAGACCCACAGGAATAAATTGATCTTGGCCAAGTTCGTTTTGGGGGGAACCTTGGTTTCCTCATCTGAAAATGAGGGCAACAGCACTCTCTTCACATGGGAGTCATGAGGGTCATATTAAAGAATGATCTAAGCTCTGATTTCTCCTTGACACTGTCTGTCCCCAGAACTCATCTGTTTTATTGATGACATCTAAGTGCTGACAAATTCCATATTTATATCTCTGGTCCAGACTGGCCTTCTAGACTCCCAACTCCTATCCAACACCTGTTTCCACATCAATAGTTTATGGGCATCTCCAAAAGGGTATTTGAATTTTATCCCATACACATCCTACTCTTCACCTAGTCGCCTCCATTATATGAATGGTGCTCCCAACCACCCGGTTTTTTTTTTTAACCGAGGTGACTTTCACTTAAACACAAAGTTTGCCATTTTAGAGTATACAGTTTAGTGGCATTAAATACCTTCACACTGTATGCACTGACCACCTCTATCTAGTTCCCAAACGTTTTTATCATCCCCCAAAAGAACCACGTAGCCATTAAGCAGTCACACCCCTGTTCAGCCTTCTCCCTCAACTGCTGGCAGACACCAATCTGCTTTCTGTCTCTATGGATTTACATCTTCTTGTTATTTAATATAGAGGTAATCATGCAATATATGATCTTGCATGCCTACCTTCTTTTACTTATATTTTCACATAATATTTACAATGTTCAGCCAGGCGTGGTGGCGCACGCTTGTAATCCCAGTACTTGGGAGGCGGAGACCGGAGGATCTGGGTTTGCGGCCAGCCTCAGCTGCTTAGTGAGGCCCTCCACAACTTCGTGAGACCTGGTTTCAAAATAAAGTATAAAAAATAGGGGCTGAGGGTGTAACTCGGAGGTAGAATGCCCCTGGGTTCAATCCCTGGTACCGCAAAAAAAAAATTTACAAGGTTCATTCATGTTATAGCATGTGTTAGTACTTCATTACTTTCTATAGCTGAGTAATATTCCATTGTGTATATCTATATCACATTTTGCTTTTCCATTCACTCACTGATGGACATTTGGCATCTACCCAATCTTAAACCATAAGCCTTATAGTCATCCTTGATCTCTTCCTTTCTTCTTCTTCTTTTTTTTTAACCTCCGTACTTGGAAGGTTGAGACAGGAGGATTGCAGGTTTGAGGCTAGCTTCAGCAAGTTGGCAAGACCCTCAGCAACTTAGTGAGACCCTGTTTCAAAATAAAAAAAATAAAATAGGGCTGGGGGTGTAGCTTGGAGGTAGAAATGTCCCTCGGTTCAATCTTCAGTGAGTGTGTGTATGTGTGTGTGGGGGGATATGAATAAATGAATGAATGAATGAATGAATGAGTGGAGGAGCATCATTCATACCCCACACACACACCAGCCATGGTACTAAGCACTCTACAAGTTTTTTTTCTGGTAACAGAGATTGGACCCAGGGGTGGTCTACGTTGAGCTACCTCCCAGGCCTTTTTTCTTATTTTGAGTCAGGGTCTCACTAAGTTGCCCAGGCTGGCTTTGAACTTGCCATCCTTTTCTTCCTTTCTTGTATCAGCAAGATACAAGACCTAGTGTATCAGCAAGTCCTGTCCATTTTACATTCAAACCATAGTTCAAATCCTGCTTTTCTCCAACCCCATTGCCATCCTCTAGACCAGAGACCCAGATCTCTCTCACATAACTTCTAATTGGTTATAGGATCCCATTCCTTTTCTGTAATACATTTTTCACCTGGTAGCAGATGAGATCTGTTTAAAACATAATTACGCCATCTATTCATTTAAACAACATTTACTGAGCACCTTCAATGCACTTAGGCATAAAAAAACCAAGCAAATGAATATGTACTGTGGTATCTGGTCGTTACTAGACTTAAAATTCTCAGTGGCTTCATTGCACTTTGGATAAAATCCAAGTTCAGCCTGGCCTCAAGGCCCATCAACTTCAAATTCATCTTGGGCTGCTCCTTGCAACTCGTTCACCATGTTCCAATTGTAGTGGGTTTCATCTTCCACTTCATGGTCCCTGAACAAGCTGTCCTTTCTTAGTCTAGATCTTGGGACTGCTGTATCTTTTTCATCCTCCTGTTGCACAACCTTCCCTGACTGCCCTGTGAAGCAGATCCACCCTTCATTCACTCAAGAAACATGTGCAGCCTGGCATGGTGGTGCATACCTGTAATCCCAGTGCTTGGGAAGCTGAGGCAGGAGGATTGCAGGTTTGAGGCCAGACTCAGAAACATAGTGAGGTTCCCAGAAACCTAGCAAGACCCTATTTCAAAACAAAAAGAGAAAGTGCTGTAGCTCAGAGGTAGAATGCCCCTGGGTTCAATCCCCAGTACCCCCAACACACACAATGTGCTACACACTGTACTGACTGGGCTCTTGGGATAAAGCAATGTATGATCCCCTGGAGCCTGCAGTCTAGTGGGGAGGACCAACAACAGAGAAGTGAGTGTGATAAACAAGTGCTATGATGAGAATAAAAGGGAGGGTATCTACTTGACATAGGATGACCCAAAGGCCTTGCTGATGAGGTTATGTTGAAACTGAAGCAAAAGAAAGATTCAGCTGGGCCAAGAGCCTGCTATGCCCTATCACATCCTGGCTATGCAATGTGATCTTTCATCCTTTATTGTCTGCCTTTCAAGAGCCAAAGTATTGAGTGTCTCTTTCTGTCTCCAGAAAGAGACAATGTCTGCAAGACAGAGAGCTAGTAGACTAAGCTGTATTCCCAGCACCAAGGACAGCTCCTACCATTTTTTTTAGAGGAGCTCAATACACATTGATTGAATTAATTAGTGACTAAATGAATGATTCGTCAGTGAATACGCCCATGAAAGCACTTTGTAGAGTACAACAAATCATGTAGTTGTGGCTGACTGTTACATAGATTCCACTGGATTTGGGAAGACTGAGTTGACTGTAAGGTGAGAATAAAGTGCTGAACTCTGAGTCTTATTGGGCAACTAGGAGAAAATGTATCTACATACCAGGCACTCAGTAATGAGAGCCAGTAGTCATTGTGGGTATTATTGTTAGAGGCTCCTCACAAAAGCTAATTGACTCAATTCAAACTCCAAAAATCAGTTTCAGATGCAGTTGAGCAATTTAAAGCCAAGAGAAACAAACACTTTCTAAGTGCCTGCTATGTTCCAGGCACAGTACAGAGCACTGTATCATTTACTTCCCAAGGCCATCCTGTGAGATAGTGTGGTCAGTGTTGTGGGATAACCCTCAGGCCCTCTCCAAGACCAAGACCCTCATCACCTCCCCATGTCCAGCTGCCGGGGTGTTGACTGCTCACAGCTCACAGCTGAGTCCCTAGTCAGAAACTGTCCTACTGCAGAGATACCCAAAGTTATGTCCCCTCCCTGGTAGCAGCCTGCACCTGCTGGCTGGTCAGCATGGGGCTCCAAAGGCCTGCCCCCCTTGCCTCAGTGGATGGATTGCGTATACTCAGTGGATGCTCCACTTATAATGCATCACGGGTAATTTCTTCTGCCCCATCCGGCCACCTCACTGCATACCCCCTGGAAGAGTGAGACCACTTCTCAAGAATCCTCCTGCACCTGAATCTCCGAGTCTCTGTGTCTTGTCCCTTGGAACCCAACCTATGACAGGTGGATACAATGATTTCCTTTTAAGTCCCAAAACAGAGGTTTGGGAGGCTGGTGATGTCTGCAAGGCAGAGAGCTAAAGTGACTATCCTGTCTGACTTCCCAGGGAGCCCTTGTTCTTCCAACTACGCCGACCTACACACAGCCCTGCCTCTAACGGTGGAGACTGGGCTCCCGTGAGACAGAAAGGGGGGCCCAGGGAAAGGAGAATGCCACACACAGGGCCACGGATGAGAAAAGGAGAGCAGAGGCACCCTTCACCATCCTCCGGGGCCATTCCTGATGAGAGGACCGAGGTCAAGGGCTCCGGGAACAATGTAAGGACAGCATGCAGGTGGCAGAAGCAAACACCACATGGGTAATGGGCAACATCTCCCTGCCTGAATCAGTGCCCAGAAGCTGGGGAGCAGGGCTCCTGGCCAGACCGGCAGCCTTAAGGGGCTAGAGTATTTGCAGCCAAATCCCTAAAAGACCAGTAGCAACAACTTAGCAGCTTGCTGATGCTAGCCTCCGCTGTCCAGAGAGCTGCCTGGCTGCTGATTACCCACTGCGATTCTTCCACAGCCCTCCTTCAGTCTGGGACAAATTTCTAAATATTCTGAAGGCTGTATTATATGTCTGTACATGTTTTTGTCCCCTGGCATGTTGTCAGTTCATTTCTTACCCACAAGACCTGATCCTTATTTGATGTGGGATTCTGGTGTTCTAAGTCAGAATAGACGAGACTTTTTCAGATCTTTTACCTTCACACAAGAAATTCTACCTGGGATTTCTGTTATCCCATCAGCCTCCACCCGCACAGTTTTCAGCCTGGCAAATCCTCCAACCCCTCCAAGTCCCCACTCAATGGTCACCTCCTCTCTGAGGCCTCCCTGGTTCTCTCCTCGCCCTCCTCTCTACCTCGTGCTGTCCGCCTTACCCAGCACTGTAATCGTTCCTCTTACTGCCCCTCGACCCCAGGAGCTCCCCCACGGCCCTGCTCCCGGCAGCTAGGGCTTAGCACGGTGCCTGCCACTCATCAGGAGCCAAATAAGTAGTGAATAAATACACGAGGCGCTGTACCCGGCGCTAGTTTCTGCTCCTAGGTTGGCCAAGGAACCGCTCTGAGATTTCTTCCTGCGCCCCGGGGCAGCTGGAAATAGGAATCTACCCCTAGTCCCAAGGCAACAGGTCCAGAGGGTTCGGCAGACTTCAGATGCCGGTGCAGAGCAGTAGTCCTACGGCTGCGGATCCGGGCTACCCCGCAAGCTTTTCCCCGGAGCCCTGGCGCGGGGTGGAGAGTCTTAGGAGCTGCAATTTTGCACCCCGCGGGCTCCCATGCCCCATAGGCAGTCCCTGCATGCCGACCTGGCAGTCGGAAGGTCAGGGCCAGGGCCGTGCAGCTGCAGCCCGGGGAGGGAGCGTGGTGCGCGGCTCCTCGCATCTCTCGGGGGCCCTTAGCGCAGCAGCAGCCTGCGGGCACCTAGCTGGAGCTCCCGGGGAACCAGCCCGGCGCGAGGACTCACCAGCAACCAGACTCCAGAAACTGAGCGAAGTCGACTTTGCTGCAGCGCGCGGCTCACCGTGCGAGCCGCCCGAACCCGGTGCGGGTGGGTGCCTCCGCTGCAGCGCCGGCCAGAGAAGGGCGATCCGCTGCGGGTCCCAGGAGCTCAGTCTCTGCAGCTCAACGCGCGCGAGCGCCGCCCCCGGCCGCCCGGCCTCCCCGCTCGGCGGCGCCCATTGGCTGGGGCAGCGAGACCACGCCCTTCGCCTCCTCCAGGCGCCCCGCCCACCCTCCTGGCGCTCCCCCGCCCCTCGGCTCCTCCCATCGCCCCGCCCACCGCCCCTAGCCCTGCTGCCTTCCCCTCTCCAGGCAGCGAAAGTGGGTTCCAGCCTCAGAGCGCTCTCACCGGCCTCATGAGACCGAGTGAAGCAACACTGCTGCATCCCTGGAGTGTCTAGACGCCCCTCGGGGAGTGCAAAGAGTGCAGTGTCCTTAGAAGCCAGCTTTGAAAAGTCACCTGATCTCCCTGGGCCTCCGGAGGCGCTTCCCAGAGACCAGGCAGCCACTTGTCAAATGTCCCGCCAGGGCTGCTTGCTAGGCACTAGCGCCAGGTGCGACAGGGAACAAAACAATCTATCATCCTCATGGAGTTCGCATGGGGTGAGGTTGGGGCAAGCTGCATGCAAGTAAATCAACAGGATAATGTCGGATTGTAAACACTGGGGCGGGGGTGGTTGCAAATAGGAAAGGGGCCATCGCTGCCAGGCACACGGTGGGCTACCTGGGCACTTGCTGGCATTAGAGTTAGACTACAAGGAAAAAGCAATTCCAGGGTTGGAGACGGAGCTTTGCTGAGAGAGGGGAGCGAGTGCACTGCGTGGTTCTGAGGCTGGAGCCCGAGACAAGGTGGCCAGGTGTAATGAGCAAGCCACAAGTGAGCTTGGCCAGAGAGGAAGATCCCAGCAGAATGACCGGCACTTTGCAGGCCTACAGGAGGGCTTTGAGCTTCAGTTCAGAACATAGCAAGACTACTGCAGAAGCCCAGACAAGAGATAATGGTGACGTAGACCAGGTGGAGACAGCAAGAAGAAGAAAGATAGGCCAACTGAAACGTATTTGGGGTTGGATTTAGGGGATGAGGAGAAGAGATACCTGAAGAATATTTTCTGGTGTTTAGCTTGAGCCGTCCTTGGCCCAGTGATGTTAATACAAGATGGGGAAGGTCCCTGCCCAGCACCTTCTACTTACTGCATGACCCTGAGTAGGTGACCCTGACCCTCAGGAACCTAGAGGGCATAAGACTAGGTGAGGGGTCACGGACTCTAATGCTGATGGGTGGGCAGTGGTTACCCTGTGAAGCTGGCAGGGTGTGATAGGATAGGAGGGCTTGTGACACTCTGAGGTGTGCACACCTGTCTGCAGGGACAAACATGGCACTCTCCTGCTGAGTTTTGCATATGGGAGCATAAACTCACAGTTGCCAGATATTCTGATTTTTAGTACAGGTCCAGAAGTTCAGATTATGTTAAACCTCTACGTTTGTGTATGTGGGGGGGGGAGGTAACTGGAGGTTGAACCCAGCCCAATTGTCCCAGCCCAATTTTATTTTTTATTGTGAAACAGGGTCTCATTAAATTGCAGAGAACCTCACTAAGTTGCTGAGGCTGACTTCAAAACTGTGATCCTCCTGTTTCAGCCTCCCAAGTACTGGAATTACAGGCATGCACTACCACGTCCAGTTAAACTTCCAAGTTTATTTGGGGGGGGGGAAGAGAGGTACTGGGGATTGAATCCAGTGACATTCTACCTCCGAGCTACACCCCCAGCCCTTTTTTATTTATTTTTATGTTTTGTTTTGAAACAGGGTCTCACTAGGTTGCTGATAGTTTCACTAAGTTGCCAAGGCTGGTCTCCAACCTGGAATCCTCTTGCCTCAGCCTCCCAAGTACTGGGATTACAGGCATGCACCACTTTGCCCAGCATAACCTCTAAATATTTTAATGTTGGCAATTAATGTTTTTAAAGACCAAATGGGCTATGACTGATGGGAAAAATCCAACTGATATATGGGCTGAATTTACCCCTTTAGCTACTATTTTTCAAAAAATGTCTTCACAGTTTCTATCCAGATTGGATGAAGGTGATTGTGGGAAATAAGGAATCGTAACTCTGAAACCTGTCCTAGCCTCTAATGGCATTTGGCCAACCCCTGCCTCTACGTACCTGGTATATCCTTTCTAAGCCAGTTTCCTTCAGGAGGTCAGAGCAGGGCTTCTCCAAGTCTCCTCCAGACTCTAACATTTGGAGTTACAGGATAGTGATTTTTTTCAAACAATTGCTAGTTTTCAAATATGCACAGGAAAGTTGCTTGAGGAAAATTAGAAGGGACATTCTTATCTGGGCAGTAAATCTAAAAGCCTCACTCACTACTATGAGTTTTAAGGAAAGAAGAAAAAAAGAAACAGAGAGTAAGTAGAGGTTTAAATGAGGAACCAGTCAAATTATGGCATGGAAAATTATTTTTATTGCACTATAAATAAGAAAAAAGGCAATTAGATGCAGGAGAGCTTAATGGTTTCTATTGAAAATTCAATGCCTTGTAGCCAGTTCTTAATATATATCACTAAGGGTTTTGCAGTAATGAGATTCTCCCGTCATGCACTGGAGGTCAGCTGTATTCTGGCCTTATTTATTTTTATGGACTGAGCTCAAGTAATGAAAAGGGCCTGAAACATATAATCACTCTCTGTGAAGTCAATCCCTCTTGCCCTTACCTCCTCTACCAGCGATATTGTTTAAATCTGGAGAAACTGCTTATTATGTTATAAATCACTGGGCTTTGGGTAGGATGTGAACACAGGGTTGGGAGCCATAAGACCAGACATGATGCCATTAAATAACTTCTCTGAACCTTCTTCATCAGTAAATTGAGAGTTGGACAAAAGGTGGCATTCTAGAAAATATGTGTATTTCTATTTCTACTGACAAACTTCCTTTGGGGGATTTTTTTATTACAAAGAAACTTGTCAACTCTCTAGGCAAGATCCCACCACAATTTGCCACTGACAGTGGCAGCTGCAGCAGTGTCCTAAAGAGTCTGGACCATGTGATCATGCATCTTAATTAGCCAGTCTTTAGAATTCCCTCCATTTCTTCCAATTTCTCCAGCCTGATCCTTCCAGACATCTCTGCTGCCACCCCTCTTATTAGTAGTGTTATTTATTTTGTGAATTGTCCATTTCTGCTAAACTCCCTTCTTGTGTTAGTCACCCAAATTCCTTCTCTTGTTTTTAACTCCAGTCCTAATGGATTCAGGCCGGAAAGAAACACGTTGTATCATATGACCTTTTCCCAGAGGGAACAGTTCAGCACAGGAATTTGCATAGGAATGGATGGACAGGCAGTGATAGGTATACACATTCTCTCACCGCTGGGCATGAAATCCAACCCCACAGGGTGGTGGTGGCATAGTAATGTTTAAATAGGATATTCATTATTATTTTTCATTCATATATTTTTCCTTTTTTGGGGGGTTGGTGCATTATAATCATACTTCATAATGAAGTTCAGAGGGTGAGCTTCCCCCCACCCCAATTCCCACCCTACTCCCTCCCCTTCCCCATACACAGTATTGAGATTGGCACTGATAATTTTGCATATGTACATGATTCAATTGAAGTATTTCCTTTATCAAATCTTCCTCCCCCCCCATCCACCTCCCTTCCCTAGACCCCCTCCATCGCTCCACTAGGGTTTTTCCTCCTTTGTCTGGAATCCTTTTTGTATCCCAGTTTCTCCCTAACTTCTACATCTGAGGAAAAGCATATGACCCTTCATTTTTTGTGACCGTCTGGTCTCACTTAGCATAATATTCTTTAGTCCCTTCCATTTTTCCTGCAGATGATATCACTTTGTTCTTTTTTATGGCTGAGTAGAATTCCATTGTATGTAAGGATATTTATTTTTTAAAAAAAGCCCAGGTCTGCTATTCTTAACAGATCCAAAAATAAAAGAAAAAAGTGAGCAAGCTCTTATATTAACCAAACCACCACTGTAGAAACAAGTCCTCTTGTATGTAAATGTTGTAGTTTGCAAAGTACTTGCACATAAATTTTCTCATTTCATATGCACAGCAAGTGAGTGACAGAGTTATAACTGGAATCCAGGTTCTAATTCAAGACATTTTCTACTTCATTTGGCTATGGCTTCTAAACTTCCTGCCAACGAAGGCAGAGTTGTTTTGTTGTCTGTCCATGGCAAAATTTTTAAGGCGATAGAGAAAGCTTTTAACTGTCCCCCCACACCTATTTATCATGGTGCCTAAAATCTCCATGATTAAAGATGAAATACTGGGTTTGAAAATCGATGGGGTGGGGTACATTTAAATACAAGTTTTATCAGATAGAGGATTAAAGGGGCAATGGAGTCAATCCAAAAGGGGCCAATGAAGAAAAAGGTAAAAGTGGGAGAACTTTTCAATTGCACCTGTTCTCTATTTGAATTAAAAAAAAAACTTTTAGGAAGATATTGGATCCAATAAAAGCAATTTTGAAAGTATTAATTTACTCTTGACCATGGACAATTTGTTTCATCTCTGAGTCCTAGTAAAAGAAGGGGAGTGTTGAGAATTTGGTAACATCTAAGGTTCTTTCTTAGAATTCCGGAGTAAAGGCTCAGACGAGACAAGACATGGCTCAGCCTAGGGATGAGGGGGATTCTGAGCTGAAGACTTTGAGAGGTTTTGTGCTTGCTTGTTTGTAGCACAGAGTATTTTTGCTGACGTTGCAAAGGATTGTCATGGCAACCAGAAAAAATAAGTTTCCAAGTCCTCGCAGTCCCCCTTAAGGGGAGGCAGATGTCAGTGGGCGTTCCTTTGTAATTAAGGGTGCATAAAGGTTTCAGCTGATGATGTCACCCTTAAGGAGGTGTTCTAATACATCTGCCCCCAGGACTCTCCAGGGAGCAGCTGCAGGGAGGCAGAAAGAGGACCAAGTCCCATGGGATGGGCGATGAAAACACCACGGCAGCAGTTCTCAATGCTGGCTGCACATTCCAATCACCCCCCAAGCTTAAAATGCATGGATGCCCTGGCTCCTGGAGCCACAGCCAATCAGTGGACGGGGGCGGGGCCAGGAGAGCAGTAGATAATATATTTTGTCATCTTTCCAGGTGACTGTATTCTGCAGCCAAAGTTGAGAGTCCAGAGCAGGAATTAGGAGTCCTGGGCCCACAGCTTCCTGTCTCACTGTGTGGTCTTGGGCCATCCTCATCCCTTACCCGGGCTTTGGCATTCTTCACCTGTGAAATAAGGTAATATAACTGGCTTCTCAGAATTGTCATGAAGCTTAGACATGAAAGTGCCTGGCAAACTCCATATCCTAAATATCATTTGCATTTGCATTAGGATTTGAGCCCATGTCAACTTAACATTGGTTGCTGGAAATCTAGAGCCACTTTTTTTCTGATTATCATCTTTCTTGCTTTCGGCTCCCACCTTGAGTCTCCCTGGTCTTTTAGCACAGAGACCCAGCAAAGAAGCCTACCTCTTTCACATCTTTTTTCATCCATCCTAAACCTCACATAGCTATGACTCTACATAGGTTGGTCCCCAAATAGATCCCTGTCATTTCAGACAATCTCATTCGCCAGAGGGATAGCCAGGCAACACTGAGAACGGATATTTTCCCTTCATCTACATGGAGAGGCAAAAACTACTGTGGTCAAGAGCATGGAAACGAGCCACGCTGTCTGTTTAGTCCTTCCTCTGCTTCTGCCAGTCAGGTGACTTGGGGCAAGCTATTTGCCTCAGGCTCCATATCTATTACATGGAAATGGTAATAATACCTACGTCTAGGGTTGTGGTAAGAACAAAATCTGTTAAAATGTGTAAAGTTCTTATAGTTGAGCCTGCTATATCATAAGCACTCTCTGCGTGCTATTCATTTGTGTTGCATTTACATGATCCACCCCTTGATACCTCAAAAAACAAACACATACATCTTATCATTTAAAGCTCAGACAATGAGTGAACTCCTGGATCTGGATTCTGAGGTTTCAGACCCAAAATGTGGAACCAGCATCATGCCCCCTGGTTTCTATCTTGTCTCAAACCACAGCTGTATTATTGGAGTCTGGGGCATAGGTTGTACAACAGCACCCGCCAAGGGTGGCATCTACTGGACTCCACCCTAACCTTCCGGGGCCAGCTATGAAGCAGTAGCTTGTGTCCTTCTATCTGTTTCACCTTTCTTCTCTTTCTTTGGACCCCACAGAGGTAATGGACTGACTGTGGCATTCCACCCAGGCCGATCTTCCCACCCAGGCCCATCTTCCCTAGCAGCTCCACGCACTGTAGAGAAGCCTCAAGGAGAAGAGTAAGAATCTTAGTAGTCATCATCACCATCATGTTGGCAGCCGCCATGGAGGGTAACCAGCTGCCAGGCATCGTGCTGAGCATTCTGCTGTCAATTATGTCACTCATTTAATTCTTCCAACAACCTGGAGAGGGAGGCATGCAATTTATTCCCATTTCACAGAGTGTCAAAACTAAGGCCTAAAGAAATCTTTCAACTTGCTGAGATCACACAGCTGCTAAACAATTGATCAGCGAGTTGAGCACATGACTCTGCCCCTGAGCGCCATGCCCTCTGCTTGGCAAACCCTTCTCTCCCTTCACGCTCCCTGTCTCTTCCATGCTGCCTCTTTCTTTCTCCCGATTCCTTCCTTCCCAATTATGACTGGTGGACAGGGCTCATTCTCTCCATCTTCTCTTACTACCCCTGAAAATGACCTTGTGATTTATGCATCTCTCTTCTAAAGTAGCATATTTATATTCTCACGGAGCCTTCTGGAGACAATGGTTTTCTCACAGGAGGGCCACTTGGGGGGAATTCTCAGCTTCTGGTGCAGGCTGGCGGGGCTGTGCATGGGGTGGGACTCTAGGCACCTCACAAATCCTTCCCTTTACACATAGGCGTATCCTTTCTTGTGTGATCTATTTTCCAGACCCATCTGTTCCTGTGCATGTGGCATTATTTAATCAAGAAAATATTTTTATCTCATTTCCTCTTTGGTGTGGAAGGAATAATTGGGCAGGGTTAACCTCAAGAGACCAGTGTGCCTCAAGAGAAAGGATTTGAGCCCATATCAAAATTGAAAGTGATTATATGCCATGATCCAACTATTTTACCTTGAGGAACCTTTTCTAATGATAGATCTGTTCATGTACTGAAAGGGCCGGGGGGGGATTACCAGGATAAAGTGTGCATTGTAGCTTCTAACTGTTCATTAACAGGGGAATGGCTGAATGTACAATGGCATAGCCATATATTTAGAATATTATACAACACCAAAAAGAATGTGGTAGACCTATATGTGCTAATACTGGCCAGACAGTATTGCTGAGAATATAAGGGGTATTGAATAAAATTTGTAAACATACACATAGACACACACACTGCAAGAGAACAGAAAGTGCCACCGATGGTTATCTTTAAGAACAGCAAGGAAAATAGGGAACTTATTTTTTTGTATGTGGTACTGAAGATTGAACTCAGGGGCACTCTACCTCTGAGATATACCCTCAGTCCCTTTTATTTTTTATTTTGAAACAGGGTCTTGCTAAGTTACCATGCTGGCCCCAACCCTGTGATCCTCCCCTCTCAGCCTCCCCAAATACTGAGATTGATTACAGGCATGCTCTACCATGCCTGGCTGAGTAATGAACTTATGATAAGGGTGTTTTGTGGATGGATTTCAAAAAGGCCTTTAGCTTTATCCATGATGCTTAAATTGTTATGAGACCATATTCATATTATTATTGGTAGAGTTAAAATTTAATTGAGATCATTAAAAAACCAAATCGTTGCATTTTTCCTTATTTGAACAATACAGTAAGATTTTTAAATGGGAGATTTTTGAACAGAAACTTGAACACAGTTCTATGTTTAGTGCTATGCAGAGGGAAGGACGCTTAGACTGGGATTCAGGGTGTTCAGCTGTGTGACCTTGGGGAAGTCACTTCCTCTCTCTGGGTCTCTGTTCCTACTATATAGAATGAGGGGCTGGACCTGGTCAGTGGTTTTCTGATTCTACTTTCCAGCATCCTAGGCTTTCCCACAGGTGGCTCAAGGTACCGAGAGGTGTGTGTGTGTGTGTGTGTGTGTGTGTGTGTAGAGGGAGGCAGTGGAAAAGCACCTGGCTGGGTATCTTCAACTCGTCGTCTCCAGGTAGAATAGATTCAGCCCGAGCTCCAGTTACCTGCCACACACAGGTGCCTCCATGCAGCACTCAAGAGACACCATGCGTCCAGTCCTACATGTGGGGCAGAGGAAACGCTATAGGAGGACCAGCACACAGCCTTCCTGAGCCTCTGGGAGCTTGGAGGCTGAGTCCAGCAGCTGCCCTGGTCACCTTCACCTTGAGCTGGCTCCGTTGCCCTGAGGCAGGGGCTTTCTCTCCAGACCTTTGGGAGAAGAGCAGAGCCTAATGGCCACAGACAGACAGTTGCTCTCTCTAAAACCACCTCCATCTGGACCTCAAAGGAGTGAGCAAGGTGCACGGAAAAGTGCTGCCTAGTGCATAAACTGCTACATAAAAGTTAGGTATTCTTTCCACCATCATCGCATGGCGGGTGATAAATATTCGTTGGAAGAACACAACTTTATGGCTTTTCCTCTCAAAGAAGAAATGCAGCATGGTGAACCTTACTCCTGGCATTACCAGAGACCTGGAGTCTAATCCCAGCTTCCTCTCTCAGGTGGCGGTGTTATCCCAAGCATCAGTAACAACAATGGCAATCACTATGCACCGCCCCTGTGATGCGTGTTTAGCCTCCAATATCTTATTTGATTCTCTCAGTGACACTGTGAGACTGAAATTAACATTCCCATTTTACAGATGGTGAAACTAAGACTGAGTGAAGTTAAGAAACTTACTCGAAATGTCACAGATCCAGGAATTAAATCCAGATCCACACAATTTCAAAAGCACTGCTCTTAACCCTTCTAAAGTCTTCCTCATCTGCTGAACTTCAGTTCTGCCTGCTTTGTGGGGTGATCATGAGGCTCCACTGAACCAAATTACATCAACTGTCCTATAATCCAAAACCCTGGGATGTGTATCTACTGGCAGGTGCTTTTATACACAGAGGGGAATCTTGTATTTGCAACACTAAAACACACCCGTGCTTGTGATTTTTGTGATAGGATCACCTCAGTATGGGCAGGAGGAGTTGAACACCATGCTCCAAGACTGTACAGAAGGATGTTTGCCTCTTTCAAAATGGAAATCCCTTTTCTTTCCTTCAAATATCCCCTGAGACTGCTCTTTCAGCTGGATGGGAAACGCACATTCAAGACAGGTGGAGTTAGGGTTTCTGTAGAGCGCTACTCTGGCTTGGCCGCTGCTCCTGGTGTGAATATCTCAACTCATTCATTCATTGCTCCTCCGGGGATCTGCAATCTCCATCACCATGTTGCCAGGCAACCAAAACAGCACCTGCATCAGGAGGTGAATGAGCCAATCAAGACACTCAGAAGAGAAGCTTTACCTGGTTGGCCCCCAAGTTGGAAAGAGGGCTCTCTTGGTGGAATCAGCATCAGAGCTGGAGGGAACCCAAGAAGCTAGAAACCTCTCATTTTAGGTAGTTGAGTGGAGGCTGGTCAGATAGATATGAAGTCTTCAAGGTCACAAAACATGTTGGATCTCCTGATCCTATCCTAGTGTCCCATTCCTTGTACCTCATTGCTATTACTTCAAAAGTTGCACGCAGAGCAGAGCATGGTGGTAGTGCATGCCTGCAATCCCAGTACTTGGGAGGCTGAGGCAGAAGGATTGCAGGTTTGAGGCTAAACTCAGAAACTTATTGAGACCCTATTTCTAATACAAAATAAAAGGGCTGGGGGTGTAGCTCAGAGGTAGAATATCCCTGGGCTCAATCCCCAGTACTTGAAAAAAAAGAGTCATATGTGGGCTGATGTGGCTCAGTGGTAGAATGCTTGCCTAGCATGTGCAAGGCCCTGGGTTTGATCCCCAGTAACACACACACACACACACACACACACATACACACACACACACACGTCATATGCATGGTACCATGTATGTACCAGGTCCTCTGCTCAGTGGGAAAAGCAAAAAAAGCTTTTAGACAGACACCTTCCTCATTTAGTCACCTAAACACTGTTCCTTAAGATGTGCCAAAAAGGAGTCCATAGTCAAATAAGAATGAGAAAGTGCTGAATACCACAATCCTACCTTTGGAGATTGGCAAGGTATATTTATATCATACAATCCCTGACAAATCCTGAATTAAAGAAATGTGATTTCTTTCATTTAGTTTATCCCAGAGACTTCCAAAGTTATTTCACCATGAAAGCTTCCTTCCCAGTTATCTACCTACATGGACTCTACACACTGTCTTTGGAAAGAGGAGCCACAGGGCATGGAGGAGGATTTCGTGACTGTCTTTTAGAAATACAGAGGTCAGATTGGTGTTTTAGGATGATAGTCTGTCTACCTCCTGTGTAAAGGCGAATTCAGTATGTAAGAAATGCTTCTAGGTGTTAAAGCATTTGTCATGCTGCTGTGATTTATTTGCCTATGGAGCTGTTTCCCCCACTAGATTCTGACCCCCTCTTTGCAGGGAACACATTTATTAATCATTGCATTCCACTGCCTGCCTCAGCCTGGCAGACAATAGACACCGGGTACATTTCTTAATGAATAGATATTGTTTTCGGGTATTGTACTAGACACAGCAAGACAGTTGCATTTCTTGTTTTCATGTAGTTAACAGAATAGCACACACGTAGTAGGCACTTGATACACATTTATGGACTGACTGAATGATCAGCATTGATAAGTCAGAAGATGGCAAGGATCAGAAATAGGGCAGGGCCTGGGAGTCTGTATTGTAGCCTAGTTCTTTGGTTACTTCTGATATCCAGGGGCCTGCATTTAGAAATCATTATGCTGCTGATCAGAGACAATGTCTCTTTAGTTGATCAAGCAAGGTCTACACTGGCTGCTCCTGTCTCTTGTCACTTGGAGCCTTTAAACCCCTGGACTTGCTGTCTTTGAGGCATCAACCCATCTTTTCTGATCATGCTTTGGTCTTCTAAATCTTGAAGCATTATAGGTTCTTTATAGCCCCAATGCTGATGGGCACCATCTCCTGACTCCACATTGACCCACGCTTGTTTCTGACTTCTGCATCTCTGCTCTCACCATTCAACACCTGTTACTCCCTCATGGCGTAACATCACATTCCTGGGGCTACAAAAGTGTCTTCCAAGATCTGCTTAAAGGCATCTGTGCAGGCACAGTAAGCTCTGTTTTGTTTTTGATGTGCAAATGTAAAAAAAAGAAAGAAGACTGCATGATATTTAAAAAGAGACTGGGAGACTTTTCTTCAATTTGTCCAAGACAGAATTTTCTGTAGAGATGAAAAAAATGTTTAGTTTTTTGACTAGTTTGTGGCAAGAGGAATCATCTTCTCAGTTGGCTGATGAGAGAGTGAGAGAATAGATAGTTGTGTTGGACTTAACTGGTGGTTCGCAAATTCTGGCTAGTGTATATACTTCACAAGAATCATGAGAAGCACATGAAAAAGTCATGCTCAGGCCTCACCTGAACACTATTTTTTTTTGGAAGGGAGGGTATTGAACCCAGGTACATTCTAACTGTGAGCTACACCCCCAGCCCAACCCTTTTTATTTTTTATTTTGAAACAGGGCCTTGCTAAATTGCCGAGGTTGGCCTGGAACCTGTGGTCTTCCCATCTCAGCCTCCCAAGTACTGGGATTATAGGCATGCATCACCATGCCTGGCTACTTGAGACTTTTAAAATCAGGGTCTTCAAAGGTAACATAAAGATGCATATTTCTAAAAACATTCCCTGGAGATACTGATATGTGGCCTAGTTGTTGGGTGCTGGGCAGCTGTGTGTGGGTGGTTGATGGACCTCTTCTCAGTTTAACATGATCTCATCCTCTCATTAAATTCTAAATCCCAGCTCAGCATCACACATCCCAGGCCACGGTTCATAATCCCAAGACACTTTCTTGTCAATTCTTTAATCCACCTTCCAGCCGTGGCAGACCTGCTATCACACACTGGTTAAGGAAGCCCCAGGGCTGGCCTCCATTCCCTCTGCGCTCCTGTGAATGCTCAGCATAGACATTTCTGGGCAAGGGAGAAAACCAATTTTTCCTGCAGCTGTCTCAAGGGATCTACATTTCCCATCATTACAGTTCATAATTTCCCTGACGATGGGAACATCATGTCAACTCTTATCCAATTTAAACAGGTCATCTGTTGACTTACTTCTTATCCCCTGAGGGGACAAAGATTGTGGTGAAATGACTCCCATTTCTATGCAGAAAAAGACTGAAAGTTTAGCTTTATTTCCTTTACACTTAATTCCCAAAGTTTAAGTAAACTTTGCTGGCATGTTCTCATTTGTTTTCACCCACCCACAACTCTTTAGTAGAATAAAAAGGGCTTGCCTTTAATAGAACAAAGGAGCTTACATGTCTCAAACAACACCCCCAGTGTGTGGAGCTATAGTTCTAAAGGTCAGTGTGCACATATATAACCCTGACTACTGGATGCCACACCAGTCTCTCCATATCCAGTTATAGTTTAAAAAGTCCAGTCAAGCAATCAAAATAAAGTTTAAAGGAATTTCAAATGTTGCTTGGATTTCTTGAAGACCAGTAAAAAAGATCCACTTTATAACCTACAATCACTTTTTTAAATTAAGCTTCTCCTCCATTCTCTCTCACTCCATGGTTGGTCAAGTGTCCACCCCTCATAGAATCCTCCATACTCTCATTAACACACAGCCCTTGCAATCTTTATTTCTTCCTGGACTTCCTTTTGGATTTCTAGGCTGGTCCCTCCATTCTCATCCTTCATGTTCTTTAGAGTTTGTAACACTAAACTCTAAGAACTAAAACAGCAAGCCAAAACTCCACTAATTCCTAAAAAAAAAAGTAAAAAGAAAGTGCTTTTTAATGGGGGTGGGGTAGAAGATATGGAAGCTGAGACCATGTACATGCCAATAAATCTCATCTTGTTTAGGTGTGTGTCTGGAATTACCATATGTACTACAGATCTCAGCCCAGCAGACAGCTATTATAATGGGGTTCCTATAACCCTCCCCTGGCAGCATGAGGGTATCCAGACTTCCTCCCTCTCCTGAATAGAAACTTCCTTTCTGAATTTCTCCCCCTTTCTCCTTTTTAAAGTCACCCAGACTCATTATCTCCTGATTCTAGTGACTCACATTGTGTTTCTGTGTTCTGGACTGATGTCACCAGGAAGGCAGTGTGATTGGCTGAATCAGCTCAGGTCTAAGTTAGCATATGTAAATGTCAGGAGACCAGCTGGGTTCCATGTCTCCTTCCTCACTCTTCCTAATAGCCAGGGTCCCCTGCTCCTGGACCATTTTCCATCTCTCCCCTCCATGGAATTCCACTACTTCACGCATTGTCGTCATGTAGAGTAAAATACTTTTAACATAATTTTTCTCCTACAATTATGACTATAATCTGAGCTATCATCCAAGTAAGGAATGACTTTAAGAAGAAAAGATCAAGAAAGATGGTTCCATCAGAAGCAGCTCTACAGAGGAAAAAGGATCCTCTCTCTTTGGTGTTAAATCTGGGAAATAAATAAAGGGGACACTTACCCCCAGGGTCTGGACTACCTTGTGTCTGGTCCAGAATGTTATTTATATCTGGCATTTATTGAGCACTTATTATGTGCTAGATACTGTTCTAAGTGCTTTACACGGCTTAATATTTTAATCATCATAATATATTCTTGAGACAGTTATTCATCATCTTCCCATTTTGCTGATGTGGGATTTCGAGCTCAGAGCCCTTAAGAAACTTGCCCAAAGTCACTCAGATAATGAGTGGTAGAGCCAGGATTTAAACCCAGACCCTTGCTAGAGCTGCCACTATGCTACACCTGTTTCTCTGTCTTCTAACCCAGGTAGCTAATTGGTAATTCATTACCAAGATACAGTGATGACCATTATCTGATGAATATACTATCTCTCTGTATCCTTAAGAAGTGAATCCTCAGAAGGGAGAGTAATACATTAGCTCATATGTGATAAAGATGGAATTAAGATCACATCTCCTTACTCCAAATACTATGGTCTTGTAACATTAGGATACTGGAAGAATTTCTTTTTCAGAGATGAGGAAAATCCTTATGTCCATCTGTAATGGGATTTCCTTAATTCTTCTTTATGAAAAGTGTATTTCATCTCCTTTAGGTGAGTCAGCCACCTGTGCCTCATTTCCTGCCTCCCACTATTCTACACCATGTGGTGGCAAACTGTCCCATTATCCCTCCAGTGAATGTCCTCTTCATACACATGAGGTGACTGAGGCTCAGAATATTAGTAACTTTCCATGACTACATAGCCAGTGGGTGGTGGAAACTGAATAATTGTTGGAAGGCTCTTGGAGGAGAAAGATGTATGGTGATCCTTATTTATGTCAATCGAGACTTCCTTGAAAAGCTTTGTCCTAACTAGTAGAATAAATATGGACTCAAGTGGGGGAAATCTTTAAGTCCACATTCCCTCATGATGTCATATTTTCACTTTCAAAGACACCTCTCATAGCTGTTTTAATTGAATAGGAATAGAAAAGCCCAGCAAATGGAAAGTTTTCCTTTCACATGCTCTGGGGACTATCCACCTAGAATACATCTTCCAGACAAGATGATGTCATCCAGATTAGCTCTGTCCTTAGAGAATGGTACCACGCTCACTGAGAGTGAGTCACCTCCCTCTGGATGTCAGAATCAGGCAGAATCAAATCTAATAAACATTGATAGGCTGGAAACAATTCTAATGAATTCAATGAGGTCAAAGAAATTCAGTGTCTGAGGCAGAGAAGCAGTAACTTGGATCTGTCTGTCCTCTAACTGACCTTGAAACTTGATTTTAACTTATACTTTCACATATGTTAGGAGGCATGTAGGAAATAGGAAAAATAAATAATAACATTAGGAAATAAATCTCCCTTTGTAGATAAGGGATTTCTCTAGATTTTGAATCAGAATACTTGACGTCTTCCTTCATTTCTACCTAAGGAAGGGCCACAGCAAATCACACATGGGTCATTGAATGCACACACAATGCTTCTGCTTGATGATAATCACACCCCCTAGATGGGATTCATTATAAACAGACTAGTTGTAGGAATTTAGTTCTTGGCTTCAGCTACATGGCTTTATGGATGCAATTTTCCCTCTCTGTTGTAGGGATTTAGTTAATTTCTAGGATTCCTTTTAAGATTTTTTTGAACACAGAAGTGTGTGTGTGTGTGTGTGTGTGTGTGTGTGTGTGTGTGTGTGCATGTGTGTCTATTCTGAAACACCAGATCTTCATGAACTCTGAAGGGGAAACTTCAGATATATTCCTAGTGTCAAAGAGATTGGTTAGCTGTCCATGGTGCTGAACCACACAAGTCTAAATGTAGATGTATCCAGCTGGAAGGGGGAAAGATAAAAGAAACTAAACCAAATATTTAGACTTCCTGAGGACCTATAGACCTGGCAAATATTATTGATTCATATGCCTAGGAGCAAAACAAACTCAGAAAAGCTTAAAAGAAAGTTTTCCCATGGAAATCATAACTTTTGTGTGTGAGAGAAAGACCTTGTTTCTCTTCTATAGCATTGTATCTCAAAATCATTTGACCTGGAATATTACTTGACCTGGAGCAAATTCTTTTTTTGAGTGAATGGTGGACTCAGACACCATTCTCAATGAAGTGAATATATATTTAATACTCAAGAGCGAGTCTCTGGTGTTAGACTTCCAGAGTTTCTAGCCTGGTTGTACTACTCAGTAGTCATATGACCCTGGACAAGTCATTTCATTTCTACCCAGTAAGACTATATCAAAGGGTTGTTGTGAGGATCAGAGAATTAAAAATGCTTAAAACTAAACCTGCAACATTGAAAGTGTTATTTTATTATTACCATCCTTCCTCCATTCCATTTATTTTGTTTAGAAGGTTTATCAGTAATAGACATGTTACATAATAATGATTAAAATGTACTGAGTGCCTATTACATACCAGATATATTAATTGACTGATTTCTTGCAAAAGTCATGATGTAGATACTATCATTATTTTCATTATAAAATGAGGAACCTTATAGACACTACACATAAGGTAACTTCCCCAGAGTCATATAGTAATTGTAGAACTCAGATTTAGACCTAGGCTGTCTAGAACTCTAGGCCTTTATTTTACTTCTTAAAGTCTAAATAAGACAGAACTTTACTGCTTCTCAATATTTGGATTCTTCCACACTGGTACTATAGACAGTGGGCTGGATATGGAAAGAGTCTTTTCTGTAGGTGACAAGGTGGTGGCTCAAAGAGAATGTTCAGGTCCACTCAGAGAATTTTTATGTTAAAAATCTTCCTTCAAGCCGGGCGTGGTGGTGCACGCTTGTAATCCCAGTACTTTGGGAGGTGGAGACCAGAGGATCCAGGTTCGCGGCCAGCCTTAATTCTCTCTCTCTCTCTCTCTCTCTCCCTGTCTCTCTCTCTCTCTCTCTCTCTCTCTCTCTCTCTCTT